>JBCFXI010000099.1:0-302718 GCA_038496175.1 Ampulex compressa | reverse complement strand
GGAGAATACGAGTTGCTTTAAACAGAAGCTTCATTTTGGAGCGATCTTTGAACGAGTTGCGAAGCATTATCAGGCGAGGTGCCTGTGGAAGAAACGCTCGAAATAATGAACTCTAGGGATGAAGGAGAATACGAGTTGCTTTAAACAGAAGCTTCATTTTGGAGCGATCTTTGAACGAGTTGCGAAGCATTATCAGGCGAGGTGCCTGTGGAAGAAACGCTCGAAATAATGAACTCTAGGGACGAAGGAGAATACGAGTTACTTCAAACAGAAGCTTCATTTTGGAGCGATCTTCAGAAGATGTGCAGACACTCGCGAGGCACGGCACGTGCTGGAGATATACTTAGTGAATTCTGAACGATCGAATAGCTTTGTAAGTTTGTTACCGAAGATATCGCTTATATAGACCTTTTCCATCCACACTACCGATATCTTGATTGTATCCATGATCAAACGTGAATGGGCCCAGTATCGATCGTGGATCAAAGAAACTCGCTGCTAGAGTGTCTCACGTGTAAAGTAGCCAATGAACTATTTTATGTTCCATCCTATCCAGTGTGTAAGGATATTGATGTGTGTACTTAATTAGGAAACTCAAGTACCGTTTGGTAAATAAAGGAATCGTATTCCACTGGTAGTTAAACGAGATCTTACTTGTCTGTTCCTCCGTGTATCGCTCAAAATCCGAGCTTGCTCGAAGTTCCCAACCAGCAGCAAAACCGAGCATGTTTCGGTACCCAATGTGGAACAAAAACAGAGCTCGTTTGAGGGTCTGATGAATTCTGTCTCACAAGGTATGCCGATGAATCGTGTTAATGGGACGTGAATCGAAAGCGGTTTGTTCGACAAGCCGTGTCCTGAATGCAAACTCATTCATATCAATATTTTTTTTGCGGAATAACACGGCTATACGAATCCATCGGGACAATTAAATCATATCTGCATCTTTCTTTAGAAACAGTATTGAATTTCTCCATTTCGAAATCTAAATCAAGCCTCACAACGTATCGATTTTAACGCTGTATAATCCAGCTTCCTTTCTGATTTTCTCATCCGAATATACGGTAAAGTCATTACCTGAGTATTCTTACATTACAGAATAAGAGTCGACATTAGATAAAAAAAAAAACTATTATGCAATTTCAAGGCGGTTTTTCGATCGACAATTGTTTATATACGTAGGAAAAGAGACAGCTGGCAGAAGGTATAAGTATAATGTCAGCTGAAAGTCAACAGTGGATGACAGAGGGTTAATTACAACTTCCACGACTAATTAGTATCGTAATGTTTCACCTTGCAATTACATTACCTACTCGATCACCTTCAGGAGCACTCCTCGTAAATAAAACAGGAAGTCGGCAAGTTTTCTCGTATTATTCACTTCCGCGCACTTTGGCCCCTGCCTCGAAACGTGATGTTTAAGCGGTGGTTTAAAAGTTACATTTCCCCGAAAGAAGAATAAACGAGAGAGCCGTAAACTCAGCCGAGTTGCAAAGCTTACCCTGCAACGGTGGCTGTGAATTATACATTATCCGCGAGATCAAATTTTAATTAAAAATGCCTCAGCGCCGGTGATATCTCGCCCTTGTTCAGTCTGCGCAGTGCCTCAAAGATTTCGCGGTTTAAAACACTCTACTTTATAATCCAAGGATCCCTTTCAGACAAATTTTTACGCGTTACACACAAACGAATATAACGAACAGGCCAAAAAAAAATGTTCTGTTCTTGTATCGAGCTGATTGCAGTTAATTAACCCCTTCAAGCGCTGAAAATAAATTCCTTAACGCTCTCTTAACACATTGCATGCGGGAAATGTATTTTTACGTTTTTTGCGGTCTGTCGCTAAAGCGGGAGCACCTAAAAGTACGTATTTAGTAAGTTTGTGCCAAAGAGGAAGTGTATATGCTAAAGATGGGCATAGTAAGTATGTAGAGTGTTTGCGTTGCTAAGCAACGGTTCGCGTTGTTTCTTTCTAGAAGTTTAGTTCGCCGAATTATTTGGGTTAATAGCTTTAGAACGTACGAGTTCTTGAGCGTAAAATAAAAAAAAGTTCGTTCGTACGGAAGACCCGGGTTCGAATCCCACCCATCACCTGTGGTTTTTCCTTGTAATATGAATACCGTAGCTCTGGTGGTTCGGAACGCACTTTAAATAGTAGGTCCTAGGCCAAATAACTTCACCAGTCGGTAAAATGAATAAAAAAAAAATTATTGAAAAAAACGAAATAGTTTTGGATTTATCGCGATTTTAGCAAATGACCAAACTCCCTCGAAATTCACGCAAAAACTCTTGCTACACTCGTGAGTCCGACCGAAAATATACCCGCATGCAATATATTAAGAGAGTAGCAGGATTTCTATTGGGTTACTATAATAACTCGAGGAAGATTTATTCGGCGTTATTCCACGGAGGCTAGAAGGCAAAACACTTTAATGCCCAAACGGCCGTGATTGTTCGAATCGTAATTTACGTCGGCGGGCGCCGAAGAAACCGTTTGGGTCCTACATGCCTCGGCCTCCACGAGATTGAAGTACAAATCGTTGCAGCCGATAACGATCGTTTATTCGGCCGAAAAATACACCCGACCTATATATCCGACGAGAATAAAGCCTGCGAAGAAGTGTCGCCAGGATGGATATATCGTTGTCCTTTGCAAGAAACAGAAGAGGACACCAAGGGAGGACGTAAATAAAGAGCTCCGAAAAAAAAAGGGAAGGCAGTAAAGGGGATTGCGGGAATGGAGAATCATTACCCTTCGTTTTATACTCTCGTCAAATTGATTTCCTCCGTATCGTCTTTCCGCCTTATGTCCTCGTAATCCTCAGATATTGTTAGTAATGATGTGAAAACTGTTGAGGATTATTACTTCGTTTTGACTTTTGAGTGTATAAAAAAAATCATGTGCTTTATCGATTTAATTGAATTTAATTTAATTAATTTAATTTAAGTTTAAAGGGTGATAGCCATTTCTGGCTTGTTATATTTTGTAATTCCATCAATTTGTATAAGTTTTGATTCATCGTCTTTACTTTCCTTCATAACTTTTTATTTCATATTTTATTGTGTAAATTTTTGTTCCCATATTGTTCATGTATATGTTTCAGATTTTTGTGTGCCTGGAAAAGTACAAGCAGACGGGCAAACACGTCAGTTTATTAGAAAAAATAGTTCCTTTTCTTTTTGTTATAATTCTCTTTCTGTCGGGATTGCCCGCTTTGAAAACCAGAAACTCAATGTCGTGATATACTTAATAGTTATAGTAAACTTTCTTATTACGTTAAACATATTGTTAATTTATGGGCTGCGCGTTTTGTTAATTTGGTACCTAATTGTTATGTATCGCTCCCAACGAACGCAGCGTATACTTTTTTTTAATAAGTCAAACATAATAAACGAGCAAAGTAATTATTCCTATAACAAGGGCGTGTAATTCATTCTTTTTCTCCAAAGAGGAAGCTGCAAAGTTGGAGAAAGTTATATTAATCTAAGCCAACGAGCTTTAAAGGAGACCAGAGGGACTTCTTATGAAAGGAATGTGCGCGTACCTGCATTTACCTAGGATCCTGTTTTAAAATCGTGCTTCCAGGAAGGGTGAAAGTTGGGTGAAATTTCTAAAAGTAAAATACTTTTCGAACTACGACCACCACCGCCATAGCTGTCACGCGTAATTTCCCGTGGAAAGAAGTTCCACAAGCTGGATCTATATTTTACCAGGCGACACGTAGCCAACAATGTACCTAGAACTCGGAGTCGAACTCGTATTGCTAAGTTAACTAATAAGCTGTACTACCTTACGTCACTGACTTGCACTTGTACGGATTATTAGTTTACACCAACTTCTCGAAAGTTCTGGAGAAGAAGTGGAAATATCGATGTTTCTGGACAAACTGCCTTACAATACTTTTACCCACCCCTGCTGCTCGATGATTTACAGCTGTCACGATTCCTCAGCCGAAATCTATTGAATTGTGATAGAATCGAAGGTAATAAAAGAAATGTTATATCGATGCTCGATAAAATTGATGCTTCATAAGAGAATATTTATATCGATGCTCGTAATCGATAATTTCAAAATAATTTCTCAAAAGAAATATCATTTTATTCGAATTCTATTTCATTTATCGTCATCCTTTAATAGTTACTGATCTAACAAGGAAATCGATTTATGTCGCTTCTCAAGCGCTATTGTATATTTTACAAAGTCTGTTATATTATATTGATTTGTGCTGCAAGGCCCACGTATGTGCTTTTTCATTTTTCCAAAAACGGGATTAAATGGCTTTTTTTCAACAGGCCTGCAAGCCGGTCGATCATCGACAATGGCCATGCGAGAAAATCAACGAGGCTTGTGCTTTTCCATGAAAAACTGAAACGCTGACCGTGAGAAATATCTTACGTATGTCGGGTGGACGTGAAAACGCTGGTCGGGCGCCGTTTTCCTCGTCGTGCAGAGGTAAGGATATATTTTCAAAGGACACCTCGCGTAAAATATGAACCACCTTCTCTAAGTACGCGGCTCTTGCTCGAGATCCCCGCTGAAAACGGCTCAGGCACGCGGACTTGGTAAGGAAATACAAAGTACCATGAGACACATTAATGTAAATCGTTATGTAAAGCGATCGCGGAAAACATTTTCGGGCAATAAGTAAACCATGATGAACAACTTAGTTCTACAGCGAGCTTTGCAACTTAGTTTCTACAGAGTAGCCTTGCCCTTATCCAATAGATTCCCTAGTCTTTCAAATGCTCAAGTTACACTCAATTTAACATGCGATTCGCTGAAGGAAGACTTCACGAGTCGCACCTTACGATTCGTTAACGAATTACGAAGAGTGAATGGAAAACTTATTGAGAATATACAATTGATAATTATATACGTATCACTGTTATACGCGTGTAAATTATACCAATTCCGCCGAATCTCGTCGAAGATCAAGACCACAAAATTCGACTTTTCCTCGCGAATCGACGATCCAACACAAACTATCGATGCATAAGCGAAAGTAAGGGTATCAGTCGGCAGATGTAATCGAAGGAAAATCATTTTGCTCCCGCAGAAGATCGTCGGAGAACCTATCCGAATTTCAGCTTCCGCATGGGGGTTCCTCCTGTAAATCGAGGAGCCGGCTCATTGGATTAGCCTTCGTTGCTCGAACTTGACACCGAGGGCCTTTGTTCCCTCGAAAGGTTCCACCTTATGCTCGAAACCCGCCAGCGGTGATTGGCTAATTTTCCTCGAGTCGAGTAAGTACCGGCTGCTGTATAGAATCGAGCATCGACGACCGGAATTCAATGGGAGGGCATTAGAAGCCGAGGGCACGAAGATATTCCGAGCTATTTCCCGCATTGTGCCGCGCCTACGCTTATGGCTTTAATTCCGCTCTGCCTGTGAGGATCTTGACACCGGCCCAGGGTGTTAAACCCATACGTTCTTACGTCTAGCTTACATCGACCTCGCGTCCTGTGCCATCGACGCATTCGCGTTATCCTGATGCTCTTGTATTAGGTGATTCGCACTTGGAAAAGGTATACAACGCAAGGCACGAGCGAACTGTCTTATTTTTGGGGGGAAAAACTGTTTTAAATGATCAGTTTTGAGCATTGCACATTTTTTTCTACGTCCAGTTTATATGATTGGTCTCATATTAAGATGCAATTAATAACGCGAATTATTCTTCATACGAGACCACGCATATACTAGTATATACAGCAAGATAATTTATATTATCGTAAATAGTATGATGGTGTACAGTAAGGGAATTTTCATAGGTATTTATATTATAAGTTGTAGAACTTTGCTTTCGCCGGTTTTTTTTCCCGAAATTCGAGGTTTTATTGTAAAAGACTGGTTATACGTTCACGATTCAAAGTATTGTTCATCGTGGGCCAATGCTTTCTCCCATATTTTGGGCAACGTACGAATCCTCCGTTGAAAACACAACTACTTAAGCTAAAGGCATCTATAGAAACAGAACAGAAACAAAGTTGTGCACCTAATATTTAAACTTTTTTTGTATTTGTCCTGTCGTTTTAGTGTTTCTGAAAGATTCGCTTGGATCACGCAGTCTTGATTTGATAACAATGTATGTAACAAATTTAAGATAAGGTGAGTCCACAACGCAAATTTTCGTGAAACGTGTGGTGCATTGAAACATTTTAAATTTTGCCACGCGGTATTCAACGCCACGTTACGTAAAGTAGGGTTAGTCTTTGACTGCAAAATAGCGCACGAGAATAATCTTAGAAAGCAGAACTAATTCTTTGTGTTAATGTAGGACATTCTTATGTATGTTTTAAACACTAAACCTACCAGCCACTTTCAGGATATATTTATATATACCACGTACATCTTTAAAAAAAAAAGGGTATTAAGAGCAGGCGTTGGTAGATCGATAGAACGATTGACACTGCAGTAGAGTCATGGAAAATCTCAAAAAAATGCCCTCTTTAAAAGTACAAAAGAAAGTACAATTTTCTTAAGAAACGACTGATCGGTCATTTCGACCGCTTTGGTAGGATTAGTGTTAAATCAATTTTTGTCTTTTTTACGAGAAACGTTTGTAAGCGTGCTCTATCCACAAATCTTCCAACGGAAAGCGGCGCCTGATCGTCTACCTCCGCCACGACGCGAATGCATATTGACGTAGCAAGGGGAATCGTAAAATCCCTGAAACGTTGGGCGCAGCTCTGAAAGCGAAAAATCACCTTTTCACCCGTTATTTCTCCGTCCAACGAAGTAAAATATCTCGTTCGATTATCCTGGTAAATCGGTACGACGTAACACAACGCGACGGACATGAGTGGCGATTTGGAAATCCGCGAAATAACCTTTTTATTCGCGGAACAACGTCGAGGGCCTTAATCTCTCGTGACATCGTGATTTCGAGAACGAACTTCCTCCTCGTTGTGTGCAAGCGTCGATACATCAAACCATTATACACGTTTGATCGCGTTGTCCATAACGCGTTATTCATACGCGTGCAATTTTCCTGGATTATTCCTGAAGATACGAGAAAGAGATATCATCTACAACTAGGAAACAGCCTCTGCAGCGAAGCGCCACAGAAACTTTACTAACCTAAATAAAGCGATGGATATGAAATATACTACGATTAGAACATTGGAAAATAAAGCTCTTTAATCGTTTATTAAACTTTACATACTTTCTATCAGGAGTAGTAGTCTTTGATCGAGCAAGCAACAATGAAAAGAAAAGAAAGTTCTTTATTAAAATGACGTTTCGTCTTTTTGGCAGAGGATGTTTTCAAATATGACAATGCTAGAAAAAGAGAAACGCTGTGATGGTAGAGAATACAGTAATAATATACTAACAGTGATAGAAAAGAGACAAACCTTTCGTATTTAAAGCAATGATATTAAAAAACCAACAAAAAATTCTCGTTTGGCGCTAAACTTAGAGGTAGGAGACATTTTCCGTCTCCGTAGTTTAAATAAGCAAAAAGGTTTATTAAGTTAACTGGAGAACGTTTACGTATTTTCATTCGACTCAATAAAGATAAGATGAAGGGGATTCAGATAAAGGGACAGAAAAGTCTTCGATCGATTTTGATGTAAAGTAAATTTGATGAAGTTCTTATACGGAAGGTGGTTAATACATGCGTGGCAAAATACACTGATCTATTTTAGGCCGAACGGTACAAAAAAGGGAATTTCATGCGAAGGTCCCATTCGTCGAAGAGGCAGAAACTCGCGTCCATGTAAAAATAATCCAAATCCAGATCTAGATTCGCGACCTAAATTAGTTTATTTCCATCGGCGGTATCATTAGGCGATTAACCCCTCTCGGATTACCATAAGGTCGCTATGCTGTTAATCAAGGTCGCTAAGCTCAGAAGGTATAACGTTACTCGCGCCACGTCAGATATTAGGCTAATGCCCGGGATCATGGAATCACCAGATTAACCCCACCGATGTAGAATTATCCAAGTTTAAACGGCTGTTCTGACTGGTAAAAAAAAAGAATTCCCGACTAATAGTACAAAAATCGAAAATTTCCCATCGATGCTACAAAACAAGTTGTTGCTTTTCCAGCCCAATTATGCGATTTGGCATCATCCGTATAATCTGCTTCTACCAATCGAGTAGCTCCAATTTATTTTTCTTCAAAATTCAATTTTCTCTACTGAAAAATAATAATTTGGGTTGGAAACTATCGATAAGGGTTTCGAGTTAGCGAGATACAAATTGGGTAGGAAATTCTCCTTAATGGAACTGTTGCGATCGTCTCAACGCCGCAGTGAGGAACAAAGCTTCGTGCGCCGATGTGGAGATACGAAAAATCGGGAAAATGGAAAAACGCGAGAGCGACTGAGCGCGTAATCCTTAATTCAACATCGCAGTCACGTATGAGGTGTACGCGCTTCGATCGTCCGGCGAGATACACCTTTGCACGCTATCGTGGATTTGCATCCAAAAGCGAATTTCCCTGGAAAATGAACTCATTTGTCTTTTTCCTTCGAGCCTGTAAATTAATCCTTTCGTCCACTAGTGCCGCTCGCTGCTCATCACGCCACCCTTCGTACTCCCAGTTTGTTTATTCGCGCCGGCTATTTGCGTACTCCCAATTTGTTATACGCACCGAATATTTTCATTCATAAATGATAAATACCTTGCTTTCCTGATTTCTACATTATCCTTACTTCCTAAACAGCGTCAGCATCTTTACAATAAATAGTTTGCGAAATAAACTCTTAAATATTTAATAATATTCAAATCGGTATGTCACACAAATCTCGTTCTCCGATTCGTACATTAAATTCACATTACGTACCGATATTTTATCGCGAGTACCATATATTTTAAAAACAGGGTGAGATCGAATAAAAGATTATGCCATAGGCGTATGGATTCTGTTTACTCTACGTTTTTCCACTCCTTCGGAAATCTCGAGGGTCTGAACGACCTTTATTCGGGCCAGTGTCATACTTGGAATAAAAAAGGTATCTGTGACCATCGATTTAAGTATTCTAGTTTACGACGAGAGGGCGGTAAAGCACGCAATATCCCACTCACGGAGGCATTGTGTAAGGTTATCGTGCGTGAGATCGAGAAGGGTTCCCGTTACTCTCCGCGGCCGATTCATCGCGGATGTAAAGAAGCTATTCGCATGAAAAAAAAAAAATAAAAATGAAAAAAGGAAAAGGATATAGAATGCAACATATATTTACGGATAACAAGAAAATTACTGGGACCTATCGAAACGAGCGAGGATAATAACGAAGCTGTTGCAACCGAAGGAATCTATTCATGAATCTGTACGGATTTTATGAATCTTATTTCATCCGCTGTCTATGAATTTTAAGAGAATCGTATCGAATCGCATTTTTCGGCCATATCGTGAATTCCATGGCCTTGATGGATGGAGTCTATTCGTGAATCTGTACGAATTTTATGAATCTTATTTCATCCACTATCTATGAATTTTAAGAGAATCATATAGAATTGTATTTTTCGGCCATATCGTGGATTTTATAGCCTTGATGGAAAATGCATCGCGTATCTGGGAGGAAAACGAAAAACCGCGCGGTTTCGTGCCAGGAATCGAGCTTGATTTATGCCCGCGAATACCTGGCAACGTTACAATGAAACATCCGAGTTCGATCCATGGTATTGCGCGAGTCACGATTTTGATTTACCACCCTGCACTCGAGACGCATTCGCGCCCATTGCCAATTCCTTGGACGATTTCGCTTCTTCATAGCACGATGCTGAAGTACGTACAGTGAAGAAGAATCATAACCGAAGTTAAGCTGACAATAGAATATATATTGAATGGAAAGAGTCAGATGCGAACCTCGATCCTTCGTATTATTCTTTATTTGCCTAAAATGTAATTTGGTACCCTACGATTTTATTGTATAATCGAGGCTTACTTATTAGAAATCTCGGATGCTAGGTATTAAAGACGATTAAAGCGAGGAAATAATACAGTAGGCGCGAACGGATTTTGGTGAAAAAATTATGCTGGCTAATATTAAAGACGCCTTAAAGGCGTATTAAAAAAATATTAAAAGCGTGTTAAAGGCGATTAAAGCGAGGAAATAATGCAGTGGCGTAAGCAGGTTTTGGGAAAAAAAAAAGATATGCTGGCTACGCTGCACTTAAGAGCTCCGAGGTAATTCGATCGATACTGCAAATAAATCCGATTTTCACGGCAGCTTGAGCGTCGAACAACTTTGTTAATCTTTGAAATAACAAGCAGCTTCCCACTTTCGTCAAACAAAGTGTTTCGCCTCTTCTTAACCGATGCGCTCGCATTCTCTTCCCGGTCATTTTCTTCTCGAACCGCGACAATAGAACCTGCATAAAGTCGAAACCAGATTATGAAACTGTCCTTGCCTTGCATTATCCCGCTCGACGTGCAAACAAGACAGTTCGACGAACTTCTATTGCCAGGCATCCCTGCAAGATTCTACCGAATAAATTATGAAACCCATTGAAATAATTAAATTGGATACCATTAAAATAGTTTTTCTTCAGAGACTTGGCACGATTCTTGTCAGGAGCACAATTTATTTTGCATTGTAACAAACGGCTAAGCGATTAATATTATGATATCGTTATACCTAATAACTCTAATGCGAAAGTTTCTTCTTGAAGGACATTTGTTCAATTGTAAAAGATAAGCTTTTCCTACCTTCTTATATTAGCAATAAGTTATATTAGGTTCTATAACATCGTGTTCGCACGATTCTATGAATAATACTATTAAATATGTTAATGTGTATTATGAGAACCATAATTACACACTTATGCGCAGTTTGTAAATCACGCGCGTGTCGATCAGAGGGTCTATAAATTAGGACCAATTGGCCCCCACCGCCTGACACCGCCACGGTCATGTTCCAAGTTCTCCCTGCTCCCCTTCAGGAGCCACGGAATAAATTATTGATTCCTTGTGTATCGATGTACGAGTCTCTTGGAATGGAAAGTGAAAGTCTCACTTGTAGATCATGAATGATAATAATAATGTAATGATTTGAGGTAGAAAAAGAATTTCGGCAGGCGTTTATCTAGTGCACATTGGAACACCGTTTTTTGCCGATTAAACGATCGCTTATCTGACATCAGAACGTAACGATCAATTAAACCATTCTCTTGTCTAACGAAGGATGCACCGACTACTGCACGATATATTGCGTGCCGCTAAGGCCATATCATTCTACACCATCGGTGGCATCTCGTTTCGCACTCCATGGTGCATAATCTAATATCTTAACCCATTGTGTGCCAAAGCCAAGCGCAAACCTAAAGAATGCACTAATTAATTCATTTCCTACGGTAAACTAATTAGAGAAAAAATATTTCGATCGAGTCTATAACTTTTATAGCAGTCGGCACAATATTTAAGTAGAACATTCAAAACTAAGTTTTCAACTGTTTAGGTAGAAATAAACGAAAAGCAAGCCTTCCAAAAAAGGGACAATGATAAATAATGGATTAATAGAGCTGCCAAAAGTATTAAAAGGCGGATTTTTAGTTTCTTATAAAAATTCCAAAAACTTATGACGACGCACTGTCAAAGAGTTTCCATCATCTTCTTACGGTAAGCAAATTATTACAGAGATCGATTCACAGTTTCTCTTTGCCCTCCCCTCTTTTCATAGATATCTCCAGTGCTAATGCATTCCATTGTACTTTGAGTCTCAACGATCGTACGTATGTTACATAATATTTCACGTTACATAAATATTATAATTGCTCTGAACTATTCTTTGCCAGATCTTACGGTATATTAACCACTCAATTACCGATAAGGATGAACAAGAGAAAAACGGGATGTAAGCAAAAATGGAAAAACACTGAAAGGTGTCTTGGTGCACAATCCGGAAATACAATTTGCATGAAATAATCCAGCCGACCTTCGGCGCGGAAACGGAGAAGAAACTGTAATCGTATGGTTGCGTATGCAAAGGTGTATCCGATTCTGGAAGCGTGAAATATAAGCTGCATTGGTTTCATCAAGGCGACATTTTCTTGTATCGTGCATCCTACAATATATCAATCTCGGGGAAGACGAAGGTGACGCACGGCTCTCGTTATTTCGACCTTTACATAACGCGGATACACTGCGGTCTTCTCGAGTGCTTGTAGGATAATCGACAAAACAGAATTTTTACTTGACAATAAGCACGCCCGGCGAGTGAAGGAGATAGGAGGGAATATCTGCAATTTAGATATTATCCAAAATTGTTCGAGGTTATCGCAACATCTAGAGCGATCCACGAGTTATAGAAGAATTCTGGTAAGCGATCAATCTCTAGATGCCCTCGAGGAGTTTCAGCCACGATAGATTAACCGTTTACCAAAACACCTTTCAGATCGAAACCCACGATAGAACTCCCTAACAATCGGCTGAACTCACCAGCTAGCTAAGATTACGCGGGATACTTCTTGAAATTGATGGATCCCTTTTTGAAGATCTGAAACTCCCCTCTCCCCAAAAACCTTTTAAAGCGATCAAATCCCTATTCGAGGCTTTTAATTAATCAATTAACCTGTTTCAGGTTCTTCCTCCCAATTTCAAATTTCAACGCAACGAGCCTTCCATCCACTGAGAGGTGGAAATGAAATATACGCAAAATTGTTTTTGCAATGATTTAAGAACGCGGGATTTATGTGTTCTTCAAAAGATAATTTTGCTCGATAAAGCTCGCGCGGAATAATCGAAACGTCGCAACCGTTGTATATAAAGACTCCTACCACCCGAAGACTGAAATATGTACTTTTTAATCGAAGCATTAAAATTTTACTGATACGCGGATAACGGAAAGTGAAAAAACGGGAGCAAAGTAGGAAATTAATATCAAACGAATTGCTTGATAAGAGACGGCGCAGACGCGCCGTGGGAGTCCAGTGTAAAGTGCAAAACCGGATCGGGGATGCTTACGAAGTTTTTGAAGGCGTTAACCGGAGGAATTTGCACGATACCAACCACGTGCACGTCGAAAGCACTCTTCTCCCTCTCTCTCTCTCTCTCTCTCTCTTTCTCTCTTTCCCTCTTTCACTCTGGCGATCATGTGAGCGCTATCGTGCCGATATTTTATTATCTGTCGGGGTCTCGAGTTCACAGCCGTTTAACCAGTTAACTCCGGTCCGCCTGGGCTTCCTTCCCTCGGCGGTCTTATAACCGGTACAGGCGCTGCTTCCTCGATAAGATGTTCTGGGAATTGTTCTCTTGGATCGATTAAAGCTCGGTTTACACATCGCAGATGAAAGATCTAGCTGCTTGGATTTCCCTTAATTGGATCGTAATCGTTAAAATGATTTATTCTCGCACGGATGATTTCTCTCGAATCTTTTTATTAAAGGCTGGTTCACACGCGTGGAATGAAAGCTCTGGGTGGTGGTGTTTTTAGTAAAATTCTGTTCCGGTCGCAAAAATAATTAACATGTTCGATTTTTCGTTACTTTTGGATCTATTTTTGATTTTCGTTGAAGTAATGCGAGGTGTGTCTCGCAATGCCATTATAATATGCTTCTAACGTATGTCTTACGATTTTTATAATTAATAAGAGACAATTCCTTTTTAATTTTTCATTTTCCAAGGACAATTCTAAATAGCCTGAATGGAAACTCAGTGCGGAGCATATACGCGTATTTAATACCTGTGAAACCGAACTATCTGTTGCTCGATAAATCTCACTGGTTGATTTCCGAGTCTATCAACTCGGATACAGTCTTGTATGTGTGGATCAAACTTAAAATTGCCGATACATCACCAGATCGAGTTTCCTTCGCGAGAACATGGAACCATTAGCGGCGTCGTTTTTTGGTTAGCTGCTCCTTAATTCCGGCGAATCTTCTTTCCCGCTCCATGGCCAGATGGGAATTTCCACGAAATCAGCCCAGGCTAGTTCGATTCTTCGTCCAATATTTAGCGGAATTAGTCGAGAACTTTGCACGAGGGTTATCTCGGTTAACTACAAATTAGCGATACGTCTGGGGAAATTAAAGCGACGAGAATCCGAAGAACGCATCGGCTTACGATAAGCGTTGCATTAAATCAAGATATTAACAAAATAGATTTTCTTTCATCATAGTACGCAAACCGTGCGTTGCAGCGGCACTTTTTCCGCGAACTAATTTTGACATAAAAACAAACAGATCGGCTCTAAGAACGTCAAGTATGTGCGCGCATTTGTTTTTCTCTCGTTCCAGCGTAATTCCGGATCGATGATCTGCCAAACATTTCCACATCGACTGTCGACGATCCAGCAACAAAATAAATTTCCGCGGTCATCGTGCGCGTAGTATTATTCATCCTCAGCATTATCTGGCGGGCTGATGCGCGACGTCAGCGTCCGTGATGACCCAGAAGATCTTCGAAGAATACCAGACAAAGGACACTGTGTGCTGTAGGAGATGGCGGATCGTTCTGCTGTCGGCACCACCCGATAAAATTAATATTTCACGAAACATTTAAAGTCCCATTGACCGTAAAGCGTGGCCAACCTCGGGTGTTCTTTTATCGCCAGAGGCCCCGGCGCACATTCACGCGGCGGATATTCCCGGTTTTTCGGGTATAAAAAAGATGGATGAGTTTTAAGGGTGAGCCACGCGACGCGTAAAATTTAAGTGCCGATGTGATACTTTTCCTCTTCTCCGCGGAGAATTACATAATTCTACGGTGCCTATCCAAGTCCTACGTGCCCTTAGAAGGACTTTAAAGGCGAACGTTTCTAAGGCCAGGAGTCTCAAGGTTCTCGCCAGACGTAAGAAAACACGAAAACGTTTCGAGTCACGGAATAAACGTTCGAGGTTTATTCGGGGGATCCTAGATGATGTTGTATGTACGAGAAAAAGAAGAAGAACACGTTGGAAATGTAAAGGAACAAAAAATGTGGTCGCAGGAGGATAAAAAGGAGGAGGCAGCAGAAGGGGAAAATAAGGGAATGCGAAGATTGCCTGTTTTAAGGTAGAACTTGAATGTAATCTGCAATGTAGGGGGAGATCAAATTTCTTGGACAGTGGAAGTGTGTAAAATCTCGTTACATCCCCCCCCCCCCCATCCCGGGTGGATTTTGAATCGCGTTGTAGCCACGCCTTTTCTGTAGCTTACTTCAGACACAATTACGAGGATAGAGAAACGTGGAGAAACGTTCGAAGGGTGACTCGGTGTCGTCCTTCATAATTTTCTATCCAATTACTAACGGCATTAATACACAGCCGCCACCTCGTTTCCAGCCCCTTCCCCCTGTAAATCACTCCCTCAAATGGAAACACTCTGGGACGTTTTCTCGCGGATTAAAACGTACCATCGAGATCTCGCCCACGCAATTTCGACAAATATCAAAGGCAAAAAAAGAATTTACCGATTAATTTCCTCGAAATGAGATCCTTTCCAATCGTTGCAGGAAAAGACATCAAAAAAGTGTTTAAACTATAAGAATCAATGGAAAGTATATATAGAAAAAAGAACTCGTTTTGAAAAATATATAAAACGTTAGGAAAATAACGAAATTTTATTTATCTAAAGAAATGATAAACCGTGCTACACGTATAGGTCCTACCTGCTGGACAATAAGAAAAAAAGGTCAGCTTATTTCGTCGTGGAACGATCTCCCTTCTGAATAACAAATCGCCACGTCGATGGCGGAAAGAATGGCGAAATAACTCGCGAGGACGAGCTATGGGGCGAGAGCAGAAGAAAATAATGCGGCCGTGGGTTCTGGGAAAGGGCCGTAGCGATTATCTTCACGGTCCGAGGATTTAAACCCTGCATGCGTCACACGCGATGACCAAGGATCATCCTCGATATTCCCACCGACGAACCTCATGAATTTCTTCCAAATTCTACGACTATACAGAAAGCGAAATTTCACTATCCTCCTCCCCCCCCCCCCCCTCTGCCCCCAGGGAGGAAGATTCTGAAAAGTTTGCGAATAAACAGAAAAGTTCGACGATAGCAAAGCCGAATGCAAAACAGCGTGGAAATCGGTGAAGCGTCCTCGTCAGAATCGAAGGACTTCTAGGGAACTTAGGAAATGGAACGTCGGTGTTACGCATCGCAAAGTAAAGCCGAGGATATGGTTTCTCGATGTACAATGGATGCATATCGATATTCATCGGCCTGTCCTTTGCTCGTCGAGCAGCCTCTCGTCGTGTTTTGGATTTAAAAACACGTGCTCAGCTCGCAGGAGTACTCGCGATTTCGAGTACTCGATACACCGCCGATAACCGACTGCAGATTTATCCGTACGAAAAACAGGCCGATAAACGTGTCACCGACGTCGATCGAAATTCGCTTCGTCGACCTGCGAAGGCGAGCGAAAGGTTTCTCACGCGCGATAAGGGGGCCAGAATTTATCGCGGGACTCTAATTTGCGTGTATAAAGGACGGCTTGGATAAAAGACGGCGTGCACAATGGAGCGACCTGCCAGTGAGACCTTCGGCCGCACCGATACCCACTAGTCACCCAGACATTTCTATGATGTGGAAATCCTGAATTTCGCGAAAATTAATCTCGTAGTTCGATAAATTAGCGGCCGTGTGGCTGACAAGTCAGTTGTGCCACAGCGTGCGGCTATAATCATAATACAATGGTCAAACGTTTCGCGATACGGTTAGGTGCGGTACAGTGACGCATTATCGTAGACCTATGTCTCCCAAAATGAGTTCCGCGGCAAATTATTAGGGATTCGAGGGGAATTATAAGGATTTCAGGAATGAAACAGAAAGATTTTATGGGTTGAGCGTAATTCTGGCTCTGCGATGCAAGTTTCAATGTGTTAGGGTAATAAAGCTTTCGATACCGAGGACGCGCGTGAAAGTAAGGTGTTTTTCGTATTATATATTTTCGATATATTTTCGTGAAATATAAGTATAGATTCTATTCCGAACGTCTATTATTCCAAAATCATATTGTGTATCTGTACATTTTATTCCACTCAAACGTATCTTTCGAATATTATTTCCTCGTCTTCTTAATCCTCCACCAACTTGACGTACCTACTATGATATTAAAGATAAATTTCGAAACAGGGCCTCCGCAGTATGTAAATTACGTCGTAGAATCCTGGGAGAAAATGTACCATTTCTATGCAAACTCTATAAAGAAAGGGCCCAATTTGTCGGTGATCTATTACTAGGTTGTTCAATAGGATCTCGAACCGGAAGTCAAAAAACGAATTAATAATAGTAAGAGTGACTAAAAATTAAATACTTAAAAAAAAGTTTTAAATTTAAAACTTCAATCTAAAAAGTTAAATTGAAAATTAAAGACTTTAAAGTAAAAAGTCTTGAAAAATTAAAAGACGCTCCAAATGTTGCTGACAGAGTCGTATTCGAATGTGTTTTTGTTGCATTGTTAGCGATTACGGAACCCACTGTGCACGCAGTTTTTTGACACACAATACTTCATTTAAAATATTGCAAAAATATATTGAAATTCTGGTTGAGTTTCTTATAAATCGTGAAATATTAAAATGACGTCAAAGTTTTATTACTACCGTTGACGAATAGACGGCACTTTGCGAACTTACTAAACAACCTATTACATTCATGTGCTGTTTTTGACTTGAGTCAAATTTCGGGAAGAATTATTCTGCTCGTCGTATCTCGAGAGCGCGTATAAACCGAGTACAAGAGTGAGGGCAAACATACGTATTTTCTCGTGACCGATTATCGGACTGCGGAGGTCCGATAGAGTTATTTTCCATGGCGATAAGATAAGTCTGCTGGGGGTAACCGGTGTCGAGCTGTTCCGAAATCGTCGTCTATGACGCTACTGCTAACCACCTACTGCGAATCAGTGGGGCACGATTTGGGGGCACGGCGCAACGCGGCTTAGAAATCTTCGAGAGGACAGCTAAATCCTCGAATTTTACATAACACGTTGCGGATAAGCTTGAACAACGAGATACTAGGTTGTTCCATAAATTCGCGGGGCGCCGTCTATTCGTGAACAGTAGAACTAAAACTAGGACGTCATTTTAATATTTCATGTTTAACAAGAAACTCAACCAAACTTTTAATATTTTTTGGCAATATTTTAAGTAAAGTTTTGAGTTTCAAAACGCTGTGTGCACAGTGGGTGCCGCATTCGCTAACAATACAATAAAAACACATTCGAGCACGACTTTGTCAGAAATATTTGGAGCGTTTTTTAACTTTTAAAGTCTTTTTAGTTCAAAGTCTTTAGTTTAAAACTTTTATTTAAAACATTAGTTTACAATGTTTAAAGTGTTTAACTTTAGTTTAAAGTAATTTTTAAAACTATAAATTCCTTTTTTGATTACCATTCCGCAAACTTATTAAACAATCTAGTACTTCATATCAAGTATCATATCAAGGGCGTACATCGATTTGAAGAGAATTATGAACGATTACAATTTTACGGTAGGTCATAATCGACTTCTAAATTTTTTGTGGTTATACATATTATTAGATACTCCCAAGAAGGTCCACGAAAAGCCTGAAGTATTCTTTCCTTGGAATTTATCATTTTCCATTTGATACGTCCATTGCAATCTATTTGATATGTCTATTGCGATTAAAAAATCCTGAGCTAAACGACCTTAATTGCATACATGCTTGCTTCTCTCATAAATCTTAACATTTTATACCAATCACCAAAAATCGCGGATATAGTCCCACATTGTCCTCTCATGAAACTAAGAGTGAATCGCAGTATCACGCGCTTTATCATGGCTCTACATCTCTTCTGCGCGAATATCAATTTCCTCTATCGTGGGACTTTTCAATCCCGAGCCAAAACTGCCCGAGACGTAAACAAGGCAAGGCAGTCGCGAAGATAGCATATTGTAATCCCACGCCACTGTTGCAAAACTGAAGATTCACTCACCGTGTGGCAATCGGTTTATCAGCGTCGAGTAAGACGAAGAGCTACCCGTCTTCGAGGAGTACGAGATAGAAGACGGAGCAGGAACTGAGAGAAGGAGAAACAGAGAGAGAGAGAGAGAGAGAGATAAATAGCAAAAGACAGAAGGAAGGATCGAAGACGAGGGAGAAACCAAACAGTCGAGGAGAGGCGAGTGGGGCGAGGGAGGCGCGAACGATATCGGCGTAACAGTTATTATTGCTGAATCGGACCCCCAGCAGAAGTTGCATCACTTAGCACAAGATGACCCCGCAATGGAAAATATATTTTGCGCTTAACGATGAACTCAAGCCGAACGGAGGATCTCCTCGTGCCGGTATTTATCGTTTTCTGACGTAGAACAATATCTGCAGCACCGAAGACCCGCTTGTTTGTCCCTCTCGTCACGTCCAATAAACGATTTCTCCGAATTGACCAGATTCTATCGCATTCTGCGAGTGCATTCGTTGGCCAGCATGCGGCCCAACCGACGACCCAGGATGAATATGCGCTGGAAACATCGAATATCGATCACCTATGCCAAGCTCCCTTGATTTTCAGGCAAATACTTCGCCACCATGATGTACGTTTCCTGCTTTTGAGGCATGCATCGCGAATAGCGGAGAACCGAGTTTTAGGATGGATTAGACGAAGAATATCGAGAACATTAAGATCCCTAGGGACTCGTCCTAATTGTCCCATCGATTGTTACTACGTTCGGGGAGAATCCCCGGTGGCTGTAACCGATGCCCATTACATCGAGGAATCGTGAAACGAATAATACGAGGAATATCGAGTATAAATCGTCCTTGGTTCGTCGAGATTAGCTTTGCCAATCTCCACGGTGGAGAATACCCCCTGTGGTTCGAGATAAATTCCCTGCGTACGCGGGAAAAAAAACAGAGAGAGAGAGA
Source organism: Ampulex compressa (assembly GCA_038496175.1). Classification (NCBI taxonomy): domain Eukaryota; kingdom Metazoa; phylum Arthropoda; class Insecta; order Hymenoptera; family Ampulicidae; genus Ampulex; species Ampulex compressa. The sequence goes on along the minus strand of JBCFXI010000099.1, from coordinate 282,962 downwards.
GAGAGAGAGAGAGAGAGAGAGAGAGAGAAAAGCAACGGTGCGTGCGATGAATAATCCCTCCGAATATCGTCGATGAATCGTCACGAATCTCGTCCAAAGTGACTGTAAGGTACAGGGTAAACGTGGAAAGGAATCCTCCACTTAAACTGTCCATGCAAATGAAGCCGTAATCGCTACGTCGGTGCGTTTGTACATTAACGATTCGTGACATAACGGCTAAGAAAACGTGCGTCGAAAGCTAAGCCGATGCGGTCGATAGAAACGCGGACTTAAAGAGCACATTGCACAGGGCGCCTGTTCCTAACACATTGTACTTTGTTTCACTAAAAATATTATTCAGCTTAACGAAGCAAAGTGTATACGATTGTGTCATATCCATCAACCTTGGACTCGGTAGTTCTTCGCGATTTTCCGATGCGATATGCACATTATAAATTCCCCGAGTCATTGACCATCGTAAAAGACTGGATTTTGCGCCAAGTGATTTCTGGACGTCGATGGAAAAAGCGGAAGAGATGAACGATGTGAGCATCAACCATCGAAGTAGGGGTACGGATCCATAGCACCGGCGGAAGTGGATGTTTCGGTCGATAATTCCGATCGATAAAGTCGCCCGCGCCGATGGACAACGTTGCGATCGATGGAAAAACCACGAGCAACGAGATCAATTGCGACAGAGATCAGAACCTCCCGAATATCCCTTCCTTCGTTTCCGCAGGATAAACGGAGGGAAACTGACCCCGGGAAAACGTCATGCATTTCGTGCGTTTTAGCGGCGCTTATCGACAGAGTGGGGATCCAGCTATAAGAAGATAAATCACAGTAGAACGCGACAGTTTACGGTTAGACTACCGGCCAGCTCGTTTGGGTACGGTCATAATCTACTGTGGAAAAAGAGGGACCTGTGAGCTTGTGGCAGACAAGTGGAACAAGTGGAAATCGTACGCACAAGGTAAGATCTTATTTCGATGCACGACTTTCTCGAGGCATTCGAGAAATTGTGGAAAATTTCTATTGGATTCGAACGCTGACACTAACGACGATTTCTCTGCATTGTCGCTCGAACAGGTTGTGTGTAGAAGGAAAACATCTTTTTTTTTTTATTCAAGGCACTAGTTGCCCCACGAAAGGTTCGATAAGCTTAAACTCGATTTTCATAGTGTTAAGACCTTCTCGATGTAGAGATAAACTTAGATTCTTTTTTATCGTAATGTAAAGATACGTTTGGGTGGTTTGTAAAATCAGTTATAATATCGTCGATTGTTAATTATCCTGTGCAACGGATGATCCTCGATCCGCAATGCAGGATACGAATTCCATCGTTCTATGCTCGATCCAAGCTTGACGCTGAATTATAGCATCCGCGATGCAACAGACGAATTCCACGAAAGGTATGCCTCAACCAGTCCATTGCTCTTTACTTAAATTCCAACGGTCTATATTCGACGTTACCTTGATATTAAACTACACCTCGGAGTGATGTAATCGAAACATTCGGATAAACATTCCTCGCCGATAAAAGGAACGTTATAAGGCCCAGCTGCCTCGCCGGTTAATATCTGATCGCGCGAGGAATACCCGCCAAAATTAGCATCACAAATGCCGGCAGCAACGTCTTCGATGTCGTGCCGCTTAATTAATCTCCTCGTGGGCGCGTACGAAGGTCCTCGAGCACGACAGCCTACCGTCATTTCGCGACGCTTATCGGTCGTAACAAGTGCACAACTGGTGCGCCCGAACGTTTTTGCCAAACCAGCCTGGGATACCGAGGAGGCCTTTAGAAAGTAAAATATCGAGTGAAAACGCGCGAGTGGCTCGAGGTGAATACGTCCGTATCAGTCTCATCGGCAGTTTGATGCCACTCCGAACTGATATGAAACACGATAGGACCTTCGAGAGCCGATGGATCTCTATTATCGCAAGATCCACTTGTTTATGAGATTCGTGAATGGAGCCAAATTATTCCTCTTTCGTTAAACAAACTCAAGTGTTTTGATACACGGAGAGGCTAGAGCCTGATTGAATGGGATGATGGATATATAAGTAATGTATTACTACATTGCAATTAATATAGTAATTCGTATAATATAATATATTATATTGACGTGTAGCATTACTTATTCATATATCCTTACTACATTATAATATCGCTCCACGACTGACCGGCCGTTTTACTCGGCGGGCAGCAACGAAACTTTCGAGCGCCTTGTATTAGACGTGGATTTTTATTAGACGCCATTGAACCTTTTTTCTTCGATGTACGTAGTTTTGAGGATATTAGGGTGCTTCGTTCAATACGTGACTCTCTACGAGAATCGAGCTTTGGCCGGGGAAGATTTTTGAAGGCTCTCGAACGATCGTATTAGGCGGTTATAAGGAAAAAAAAAACGACCACCGTCTGCGGGTAAACATCTTACAAGGGCCCCTTTTGTTCAAGGATAACATGTCGGTCAACTTTAGAAGCGTGCTCATAAGCGATCCCGTGGACGAATCCTGCGGCGCACTGCTCGTGGATCATGGCGTTCCCGTCACGACAAAATACAAGCTGCCGAAAGAGGAATTGATAAAGGAGCTTCAGGTAAGAGAAAATTATTTACGATTGTCCACCATTTGGAGTTACCATTTGGAAATTATTTACCATTATTCGCTATTGGTCCTTTTTGGGACGCTTGTTTTTTATTTATTTCCACCTAAGCGGCTGGAACCTTTAGTTTTCATTATTCTTTAACTAAATGTTGTACTGACTGCTATAAGAGTTACAAATTCCAGAAAAAATTTTATCCCCGATTAGCTTACTGTAGGAAATGAATTAATTAGTGCATCATTTAGGTTTGGACTTGGCTTTGGCGTATAATGGGTTAACATGTTGAACTCTACGTATTTGAATTACACTTGGTAATTCATGTAAAACCGAGAAATACATTTTATTTACATGTTTGAAATAGAGGCTTGCCTTTTCTTTGTAGATAGGTACGTTTTTTGTAATGGAGTAAATGTACGTGCTTAAATGAGAAGTAAAATATAAGCAGCTCGGCGCTTTACTCGTGAATTTCTTCTATCGATTGTATCGTGATGTTGATTGGTCAGGCAGCAGGAACACTTGTACCTATATTGCATTGAATGTTCAGGCGTCCACTGCGCCAAGTAACGTTATGACGATGAGTACCGTGTGATATAGGATCTATATATACGTATAGTAATATCGAAAATTATTTATATGCCATTGATTAAATTTAGATAAGTTTATTATATATACACTTTTTTTGTAATTCTTGTTTAACTTCACGCAAATGTCTATCCTTTGATTTGTGCTTTTGTTGTGCAAGTTGTATTTGACAACCAACATGCATAATGATTTGCAGCAAATGTATTATTGTACGTTCACCCGGCGAAAGTAATACGTGACATTAAATCAAAGTAACGGGGAGACTCGTAGGAAATTCTGCAATTACATGCAATAAGGTAACAGCTGCATGAAAACGTGACTCGAGGGAGAGAAACCATCCAATTACTCATCCTGACAGAACCTTTACATTCAGATGCATCGTTTTAAGATGGCTTTTTGATATCGAGATTGCACGCGGAAAGAAAACATATGGCTTAGCGCCGACAAATGAAAATGTCCTTGCAAACTTTACTTATCGCGAGTCAAGAACAATTTGTTTGACGACCACGTTTAGCCAATGATGACTTTATTAGTCAAGGTTGTATCGTATAATACAAAAATAAGATACGAGAAGTTATAAGAAATGGCGACACATACTATGTAAGCGATATTTTTGACCCTCGATTAACTTTATAGAATTGTTTTGTCGTAGCGCAATTACATGAAAAATAAAACACATCAATCGAGCTGTCGGATGAATATAGCCACGCAACGTTTTGAACAAAAAAAATATTTTTTTCGCGAAAAGCAACTTTGCCGGTTTTACTTTTCTATTATCCTGCACTAAGTTAGTATGCATTTCTTATTTACTTTTTACTTAGTTTTATGGCAACCTTATTCGCCATATTCATTGTACGCAATCGCGTTACAGTAAGAAATTACACGTGTAAAAAGTCGGCCAAAGGCAATGTCTTAAAATTTATCTGTTTATCAGCTAGTCAGAACGCCAATAATAACTCACAATGACAAATAACCGTTTACTGTGTCGATAACGAAAAACCGGCATTACGGGTAACGACGCGCAGCAGGTTTTCTTCTTTCAGATAATCTTTCTAACTTCAGAACTTCTAAAACCAAAAACAAAACTTCTATTCGAGCAATACTGGTAGGCAATGAGTATCAGAGACTCAAACTTTTTAAACTCTGAGAAATACCGAGATTCATCCCACTTTTTAACGTCTCTCTTTTTAGTACTCATACCTTTTCGTGCACAGTGCAATGCTTTTCATCCCACCTTGAAACATAAAAACAATTCGAAGCATAGACATTTCTCATCTGAAAATCCTGTTCTCCAAAGAGTTATGGGCTCCAAGAGCATTTCCTAGAGCACTCCTAATAGCCAAAAATCCACAATGGGCCAAGAATTCGTTTAGCTCCCGTGCAACGGTCGTACCAAAGTCTCGATAGCAAAAAGATAACGATGTCGAGCCGTACTCGACGTAGGACCCGCGGAGGGTTAAGACATTCCGAGAGTAATGCAGCGTGACGTTTAACGCGTACTGCATATGGGACGTCTGGGATCGCCGCCTCTCGCTCCCCCAGCCCCCGCCATTTGCAGTCGTTCTTTTCTTAATTGCTTGCATTCGACCGACCGATCCGGTTATATCCAGTTCGCTCGACTAGAGCGAATACCGGTTAACCAGGCGGGTCGTTGTACCACCGGTTTCACCAGTACATAAGTGCATCGCGGCTCGCGTTTATTTCCTCCCGGAATTTTTCACCAAGTTCCCCCTTTCATGATACGCCGCTAGTCGAGCAAATAGCCGGAGCTGCACCGCGAAACGCGGTAATTCCATGAAATGTAGACCAATAGCTGCCATGATGTACAACTGGAACTACTGGCCACTTTCCGGAGTTGTATAAATGCGTTGCGTGTATCGTAAAATGAGCGATGGGGAAAGAAGATATTTGAATAGATCAAGATGCTGCGATGCGGTTAGTTCGATTCGGGGGATCGAAGAGCCTAGTATTTTTGGACATTGAAAATGTCAGGTTGAATAACCCGTCTGTTCACGAATGACGGAATTGTTTGCACCAAAGCTCAGCTTGAGAGTATTAATAATACGATAATTTAATTCATTGCAGTAATAAATGAATAATAAGATAATACGATGCCAATAATGATATATGAAGTATAACTTGAAAAACGTATGATTCGTATTTTTACAATGGAGGAACGTTGCTTAATTGTATATTCGTCACGGAGGCGGCCTTTGGGTCTTGTTACACACGGGCTGATTCTACTGTTTGTCTATTTTTAAGATTATCCTAGTGTCCGCTTACAATACAGGTTTTCCACATTAAATTCACCCTTTTGCAAAACATCACCCTCTTGCATTTGGAATTCAACCTTTTCCAAAACAAATTCGCTCTTTTGCAAATGGAATTCAACCTTTTGCAATTAACAACTTTTGCAAATAACCCTTGACGTCAAACATCTGGCATACCTGACTTTTATGGTACCCATATGCAATATTATATTAACACTAATTTACACGGCCTCAGATCTCTAGAAGCAATATTATTAATTTTACTTGGATAATTTTGTACTCAAGTGACAATAATTCACTAGGTTTTTACCCTTAACGAACAAGCGCATTTTTCTATAACAATCACCAGTAGATTGACGGAATTTTAACAAATCAATTGCTTTATTACAATTGCCGATCGCCTTTAGTTTCTAACAGATTTCTCGAAATTTCACGCCATGCCGTCTATAACGGCATTCGATTTTCTTGGAATATTTATAATGAAACGAATATGGCGGCATTCGTACGCTAAAGGTTAATATGCGATGAATTATTACGGGAAGGCGCATTCCAAAAATTACACGTAATTAACTATCGAAATGTCGCAAGAATTTTTTATAAATACTCGTTACACTCGAAGTATATAATTGATCAACGAGCCAAAGGAATGAGCAATCTTTCTCAATTCAAAATTCGGATTTTTGCCATTTCGGGATTTTTGTATGTTGACAGAATCACGACGCTCTCATCGTTCGGTCCGAGACAAAAGTAACCGCGGAGGTAATAGCCGCATCCCCGCATCTTCGTGTGATCGGCCGCGCAGGAACTGGCGTCGACAACATCGACCTTCAAGCTGCGACCCGCAAAGGGATCATCGTTTTAAAGTACGTTAACAAATTCATGTACTAGATTGTTCAATAAGTTCACCGAGCGTCGTCTACTCTTTAATAGCAGAACTAAAATTTTAACATCATCATAATATTTCATGTTTCATAAGAAACTCGACAAAAGCTTCAATATTTTTTTGCGATATTCTAAATAAAATTTGGGTTTAATATTGAATTTATAAAAATACATTTGGATACGTATTTGTCAGCATCATTCGCAGTGTTTTTTACTTTCAAAGTGTTCTTAGTTTAAAGTTTTAAACTTGAACTGAAAGTTTTTAACTTTTAAAGTACTTTTTACAATTGCAAAATTTTTTTTTTATTTTCGGTCTGTAAACTTATCGAATAACCTAATATATCTAGACGTCGACGCGTGAAGGAAATATCGGTTATAGAAGGTTAAGGGAGTTCATATCCGTATCCTTATGATCAATTTCCTTCCAGTACACCGGGTGGAAACAGTATCAGCGCTTGCGAGCTGACGTGCTCATTAATATCCGCCCTCGCTCGTAACGTTGCCCAGGCGGCGCAGTCGATGAAAGAGGGAAGATGGGACAGAAAACTGTATTCAGGCTTCGAACTTTCGGGCAAAACCCTAGCCGTCCTCGGAATGGGCCGAATCGGCCGCGAAGTGTCGCACAGGATGCAGGCATTTGGAATGAACATCGTAGCCTTCGATCCTATGCTGAACCCCGATGTCGCTGCTCAGCTAGGAGTGCAGAAGCTTACCCTCGAGGAAATATGGCCAGTGGCTGACTACATCACCGTACACACGCCGCTTATTCCTCAGACGAAACGTAAGAAATGATATTTAATAGCTCGGTTATCCTCGAGCACTGTCTCGACAACTCTTAAATGCCGCAGAGATTTTCCAATGGCTCTACTTTATTTTTCTTCCAAGAATCGAAGACAAGTATTTATGCTCCTTTCTCTGTTCTTCTAACTGTACTTAATTTTTGTTTTAGTAAATCTCTGAGTAACTTTTGCTTTTAGTCAATCTCGAAACGAATTGGAGTTGTGACCGATTATTTTTTGCAGATCTGATCAATGCTACGACATTGGCAAAATGTAAGAAGGGAGTGCGTATCATCAACGTGGCTCGTGGTGGAATAGTGTGCGAAGAATCGCTTTTGGAAGCTTTGAAATCGGGACACTGCGCCGGAGCGGCTTTGGACGTCTTCATGGAGGAGCCACCTAAGCATCCCATTAGTGTGGAGCTTATTCAACATCCGAAAGTGATCGCTACTCCTCATCTCGGTAAGAACACTTCCACTTCGATCAAACAATCCATAAATATCACAAAACCTATTCCAAATTTTATTCTATAAACCATTCCACGAGTCATCATAGAAATCGAATAACCATTAAAAACCCACTTTTTGATCTTTCATATATTTCAAAAGGCCTAATCTCTCATCTTCATATAACACTTCTCCAAATACATATCTATTAAAAATTTGAATAACCAAAGTCACGGATTAGAATTTATATCGTTCACGTAGACAAAATCGTCTTAATTCGGAAGCAGAAGTAAGTCGTTCCGTCTTATGTTTATTCCTCATATTAATTTTCATTATTCTATAACGTGTTAGTCAGTCATCCAAACTCTTTATCGAAGCGCTTATCGGTTCAAAATAAGCATCAAATCTTTTCTTACAGGGGCAAGCACCGCGGAGGCACAGCAACGAGTCGCCGTTGAAATAGCTCAGCAATTCCTTGCTCTATCCGGAAGATCGGCGGAATACACGGTTACTGGAATTGTAAACGCCCCGGTTTTGGCCGCGGCTATGACCGGCGACAATGGCCCGTGGATAGAGTTGTCGAAGAAGCTGGGCCAACTGGCGGGTCGTTTCCTGAAGGTGGAACTTAACGCGACCGTGCAGAGCCAAACGTTCGGCGCTGGCATGCAGGAGAGAAAATTCATACACACAGCCGTTCTGGTTGGAATTCTTACGGGACAGACGAAGAACGGCCTGAATCTCGTGAACGCCCCTACTTTAGCCCAGGACATCGGTGTGGACCTTAAGGAGGGCCACGTGGACGGCGAAAGCAAGGCGGTCGTCGTGAAGGTCGGCGAGCACGAGATCAAAGGTAAGAAGATTTCCACGCTTCGACAAAAACGAAATAAAACTATCCCATTTCTTGAATTAATTAAATTAATCGAGACGCCATTTGTGCGGAATTTTTATGATGTCATTTGACACGAGGAAAGATGGCGGTTCCTGCTTCGTTTAGCTCTTTGACTGCTAACTGCCCTAAGTTGAATCGCTTTGAGCGAGAGGCGTACGGCCGGCAGTAGCGATTGCTGGGGACTAAATACTTTTTCGCGCAATATAGATCTTGTCGGCGGGGTATTAACCAGTTAACTGCGTTCGACGTGTATACACGTCAGTCCAAAATTTTCTTTCCACGCAGCTAACCCTTATGCTCATAGTATAAAACAAAAAATTATCATTCACTGCAAGAACTCATTTACAGAAAAACCAATGTCTTATCGTATAAAAATATAATCGTTCCTTACTTTGCTTTATATCTATCGTGAAATCATCCAACGTCTCATTCCTGCCTTACGCTCCGCGATAAATTCCGCAGTTAACTGGGTAAGATACAGAGAATGACTGACCAAATAGACTTCATGTTTACTCGTTGCTAAGCAACGAGGTATATGGTTTTTGCGAGTGTTGGACATATAGAATAGAAATAATTGCCGAACGTACATATGAGACAACAGTAAGCAACCAAAGCCTTCGCCGAGAGCGCATTTGCGTCTATAGTGTACACCAATGGCTTGTGCCGGACGCACATCGGCGCCCATAGGCCACACCGCTGGTTTTTACTTACGCATATATGCGCCCATAGCAGTCAAAGGGTTAATGAAAGAATTGTTTAATGTATATTTATTTCGTTAAGTCATTCGATCGTCTTTGACAAGGCATATTAATGACACCTACAATTTTAATGTGCCAATTAGGAACCGTTCGCGGTGACGAATTGCTGCTGCTGTCTTTGGACGACGCCGTGTTCGCCAATGGAATCGCTTTCGGGGATTACATATCCCTTTATCGTGCAAGCACGATGCAGGCTTTGGCTCAGATCGTCAACGCCTTCTCCTCAAAGGGCATTAATATTCACAATCTGAACGCGAACGGTAGCTGGTTGATCGTTCAGACTGATCAGGAAGTTTCCTTGCGCGTGGATGGAATCGAAAGCTTTTAATACGATTCTACGGAAAGACGATTAATTTAATTCGGATAGAAATGCAGGAGAGGTGTGAGACCAGTTTCTGAATAGTTCAGTATTGCAAAATTTCTATCGGTAGAAAAGAAAGCGGCGCTGCCTTTAGCGGGCGGCTCCCACCCTAATGGCATATCCACCATCATCTCTCGGAATCATTATTTATTTCTTCGTCGAGGATAGGATCGAAAGAATGTACAATAATGATTGTGCTAATAGAGCTTAGAGGAATAAGTACTTTTAAGGTGACAAATATAAGACAGTGTCGTGACGTTTAACACACAATAATCGTCGATTGTAATTGTATAACCGCTAGAGACTTGCAAATAGGCATGTATAAAAAGGTAAGAGAACTATATAAAATATTTGTATGTATAGGTATTTATATTTTTGTATTACTAGCGCTTGTTAATAAAAGATTACATCACAAAATTGTCTACCGGTGATACTCGTGTCAAAATGTATGATGCCTAAAGTTAATTATATACCCTTTTATCCACTTCCTTACCGATCCTCAGAATGAATGTTAGGGTAAGGAAAAAAATGTATTGTTTTGTACAAACTTGTGTAAAAAATGTATAAACGAAAGTATTCGCGTAACTCCGAAATTTCTTTGGTCTTTCTTTCTATTTCTCGGAACAATTTTTACGCTAATGCCATATTGTGCCCCAATATATTATATCCAAGAGAGCTACTACAGTAAATTAGGACTATTGCATTTCCAAAAGTGTAAACAAGTGATTCTCATAAATTATATATTAAAATATCACATTTTGCCGGTCACGATATGTACAGTCTGCGTCATCCTCATATGGTATGGTCAAAAAAATAGGGTTAAAAATAACTAAGAAAATATACGAACTGAATAAAACTTAAACATTCGACCTAGATAAATTGTGTTCAATCATATAATCATATGATATCTCCATGATATAATTCGATAAATTGGACGAAGAATATACGCATTTTTGCAATGATTAAAAGCTACTAAAGGTGAAAGTGTAACGCAATGCAATATCACAACTTTGATTAGTAATACACGTAAATAACAAGATGCCGACAATAATGTAAGATTATATTCTCTCATAACTGTCTGCACGGCAGCAATTAAACGTAAAAACAATGCCATCCTGTAAAAGTAAATGAAAAAAATATTTTATTATGATTACAAAAGCATAAGGTATGTTTTTTCCTATGCAATAAAACTCACCCTAACGAGCGAAGGTAGCTCACACCAAAACGTGTGATTTGGTAACATTTCCCAGCCTGTTGCACCCCTTAGGAATTTTAGAACTAAAGCTCCGCCGACAAAGTATATTCCACTGAATACAAAACATAGGATCACCAATATCGAACCAGTCGATAGACCCTTTGTGTGTGGATAAGATTTACACGCCATCGGAGACTCCAGTATTAAACGCTAAAATTACACTTGTTAAAAAAAACAAATTTCAACAATTGTTCTTTCACCATTTTTTCTAACTTACATAATTTGTATTATTGGCGGAATCTAGTAGGATATGTGTTTTAGAAGGTGGATTACAAATGAGTACTATAGTCGCTGTACGATTTACACGTTGAAATGTTAATACAACATTTTCGCTATTTGGTGATTCCAGATGCATCTTACTCTCTTCAATTGTACCAAGGTTAAAAAACTTTTTTTCATTGGTATTATATGCACAAAGCTGCCACAAAGTATAATTGTTCTTAATGATAGGAGAGAGAATTACCATAGTAAAATAAGCTTAACATCATAAAGCAACAATCTTACAGATGTTCCCTTGCCGGTACTACATTCCGTATCATTAGGCCCAGACATTATCCGCCCATTCGCACACGGTATAAAGTGAATATTATAATTTTTGTTCGTTGCATTCAGTATCCTGTAATAATGTAAGTGCCAAATTATTTCTTAGTATGTCCATTGACACCGATGTAATTAGACGATACACCACAATCGTATTAACAAGAAAAAAAAGGCATAGGAAAACATTTCGGGTAATACGCATTTTGGAGGCATAGAAAAATGACAGGACAGAGAGAAGGTTAAGAATACTAACGCCTACTCACCCAGAATCGCCGATTTTCGTAATATCGACACGTCTGCCATCCGGGAAGGCGCACGAACAAGCAGTTAATTGTGTACATTCTGAGGATGTCGTGTCGCAGTAAAATAGTAAAAATATTGCAAGTATAAGGAACGTTGCATTATCCCTGAACATTTTTGTCAGATTTGTTTTTACTTCCTCGTGGGACCGATCCTCCAGAAAATAGACGCTAGGTGACATTAGTAGTGAATTCTGATGATCAATATGTCACATGCAACTTTATCGACGTAGAACAGAATAACATATCAACGCTACTAATAGCACATAACATAAAGCCCATAAGATAAATATACTTTATACTTGTGGCAAGAATTCGGATGGGCTATTAGAAAAATTTATTCTTGCCTCATCGTCAAGTTTTCGAATGTACAAGCGAAATCTGAAAACTGAGGATACTGAGAATGGCATCAATTTTCACAAAAAACAGCGAGAACTTATTCAAGCTACTAATAGCTTATGTGTCTTACTTATTATTATAATAGAAAATAAATGTGTATATATATTTGGAAATGCGTTTCGAAGATAATAAAGTACAACTGCAGCAGAAGATGTTTTTATTCATTAGCACTGTAGTGAAAAATCTTAAAAATATAAATGCTTCTGTAAAACCATAATTGGAATAGCATAAGGGATTACCCTGTTGACGTTGGAAACAGTGCTAAGCTTACAGAAAAGCTGACAATGACTATAAATGATGTACCTTTATATTATACAAAATTATTACTTCAATTCATTAATTAGTTTTCTATGACTCTGTAGATTCTTGTTGTTCAAATTTAGGATACTGCGCTGCAATTTCCGACCATGTAACCTTGCCATACGAAAGATCTCGTACAATATTTGGTAACTCGTCCAGCTAAAGTTAACAATGATATTCGTGTCAATATAAATTATTCGTTATTTGAAATGTACAATTACCTTTACTTACGTTTATTCTCACTTGCTCCATAGAGTCCCTTTCACGTAATGTTGCGCTATGAGGTGTTTTTAATGTATCAAAGTCTATAGTTATACCAAATGGTATAGCTATTTCATCGGTACGCGAATACCTCCTTCCAATACTGCCAGAAGAATCATCTACTTTATGCGATACATCAACTCTTGTAAGATCTTGAGCTGTAGGGTAAAAAACATTTATTATAAAATAATAATAACATACTTTAGTACAATTACATAGAATTCTATTCCATGCCAACTTACATAATTTCTTTACAAACGGCACAAAGTCATCATTGTTACTTAGTGGTAATACAGAGCATTTCAATGGTGCTACAACAGGTGGCAATGTGAAATATGTCCTCCTTTCATCACCTTCCCTCATTTTAAAGTTATGCTCAAACACAGCATACATAATACGACCAATACCAAAGGAAGGCTCAATAACTGAAGGTATTATTTCTTCCACATGTACCGTCTTCTGATACCTTTTTATCTCCACCATATCCTTTGTAATCTTGACGACAGCATTACTAGCAAGTTTTAGATCATAATTATCATTTTGTTGAATATTTGTTTCCAGTGTTTCAATATCACCTTCACTTAAGGCAGCTAATGCTTCCTGGACCGCTTTACTGTCTTTTTTAAATGTTTTGCCAACTAAAACTTTATTATGTACTAATTCACATACATCCACAGTTTTTGGTGCTGGCAGTTTCTTTTCGGCCACTAGTTTTACACCGGTAGCTTTTGTATGTTGCGTGAGATCATAAGCAGAGCGGTCTGCACATCCTACACATTCTATCCAACCATAGGACGTCAAACACTCCGCATCCCAGCAGTCGCACGCATAGTGAGCCATCTCATTACTCATATGTTGGCGGAAACGTAATTTTTTCTCATCAATACCTACTTTTAAGAGAAACTGATAAATCCTGGCTATAAAATATCCTAATGTCTCATTCGCTACAAGTCCTTTGGCGACTGCATCACCTATTTTTACATATTCTGCACTCTTTCCATCCATTTGATTACAAGCTGAGTACAAAAGCATACTTATATCCTTAAGCGTATTAAACTTAGGGTGACTTTTATCACTTGGGTCACAAAAGTGTTCTATTTCTGCCATTGTAAATTCTCTAACTCGTATAAGGCCAGACCTAGGTGAAATTTCATTACGGAATGCATTTCCAATTTGAGCTGCAGCAAATGGCAAGCGCTCTTGGTTAAATGCGTACAGTCTTTTGAAGTTGACAAAAATTCCTTGCGCTGTTTCTGGTCTTAAAAATCCCTTTATAAGACCAGATGGACCTATTTGTGTTCCAAACATAAGATTAAATTCGATTGGTTCTGTTAAATCATTGCCAGTCAAAGGAGATTTCATATTAAATTTTGTTAAAATTGCTCCCATTTCATCCTTTGTCATTCCATCTAATTTGATAGTTATATCTCTACATTCTGCTCGAACATTTTCAGTGGTCTTCTTCTCACTGATAATCTTTTCTAAATGCGCTTTAATTAAATGATCCAGTCTGAAGCACTCCCCAGTTTTTATGTCTTTTACCATAAAATCAGCAAATCTTTCAACATGTCCAGATGCCTTTAATACTGCCTCTGGTGTTAAAATAGAACAATCAACTTCTAACATTTGTTCTTCCAAGACAAAGAAATTTCTCCAAGCATTTATCAAATTAGTTTTGAACGAACAACCCATGGGGCCAAAATCAAATTGGCCAGTGATTCCACCATATATTGCAAAAGACTGATCAACAAAAAATCTGCGTTTTAAGAGGTCTTCCATTCTCGCCCTGTCAAACGTTGTTGTCTCTGAGAGGGACATTTCCTTATCTTCCAATAACTTCTTACGTAGCTTCAATTCTGCAACCGCTTTCTTAACATCCATTTCTGGAGCTCCATCAGACTTTAACTTCCTTACATAATCGCCCTTTAAAGATGAACCGCAATTAAAATCATCCGATGACATAAAAATCATGTATACAATTAATATAAAGATGTAATAAAAAAAATAACAAAATTGTACTTTTTATACTATAAATATAACTGATTAAGCTATGTACGGTTTTGACATCAGCCACAAACACCAGTTATTCTCGAATAGTAACATATTTAAACTAATGCACCAAGTGCCGCATAAGTAACCATATGGGACCTACTTGTTCCTTCACACTTGCACGAAGTGGTGCCAGGATTTCTTCGGCCTTAGGATCCGTCATTTCGGAAATAATCTGTATTTTCACTCTTCTGTCGTTCTTCTTTGTGCCCCACCGACTGAGGTCCGATAACTTCGACGTAACCGCAAATCCTCTAAGATTTTGTCTGTCAAACGTAACGTGATTGCATGCGCGTCGCGCTGTAATTCTACACGCGAACTTCAAAGTGTGCAAAATGGTCTGCATTCGAGAGCACCCGCAGTTTTGATGCACACCATGCGGTTTCAAGAAATCTATTGCACGCGCGAAAGGAAGAAATCGTCATTGCCAGTAATGCACAGTGCAGCATAACCTCCGATTGTTAAAGACGAGACCTGCAACCGAAAACAGCAAAATAACGTATGATGATATAGGAAAAGAATAGTTTGGAGCAGAACCTTCTACACGTGTGAATAAGAACTATGTCGATATTTAAGAAATGGAATAACAACTCCAATTACAATTAATGCAATTAGCTATAACCAACGTGTTAAAGTTATAGTGACTTTCTGATCACAAAAAATGGCAGAAGAGGTACTTTTTATTTGATCGCAACATTGGCATGTAAAAAAACTAATAGATCTTTTTTTATAAACAGATATATTAGAATATAATATAACATGCATCTTTCCTAGGTAATTTGCTATATTCGTCAAAATTAATTAGTTTCAAAAATGCAGAACAAAATTATTTCTTAAACGCTGTCAAAAATTTGAAAACAATCTAGAAAAACATTATTTCCACAAGTACTGATGATATTTTATATCACAACAAATATTTACTATTAAGTTTTGTTGGATAAGAATATAACGAGATGCAGTTAGACCGTTACTAGGTTTACATCAATTTACAGAAATACTTTTAATTACCAATTTGAAAGTAATACTTTTAATAATACAACACCGGCATATTTTTAAGCGCATATCTTTTTATTATAGTAGCAAAGTTAAAACTGCTGCTGTATGTGATTATTTTACCGATTGACGATTAAGAAGACATTATGCTATATTTTACAATAAACTAAATATCGATATATACAATAGAAATATGGATACGGCTAAACTTAAAATTAACGTTACCTTGCGGTTATAAAATGTACAGAATTTGATGTACTCAAATGTTAATTTTTAATATTTCTTTATTAAATCGATGACATATCGTCGAGCTAATTTCTTACAAAAAAAAAATATTTTCGCTTAATTTCGAACCATTTTATTTTATTTATACACTATAGCATGGTTTATAGAAAAATTACAATTTAAGAAATGAGATGTATAAAAAAAAACTGGTGACACTAGCATATTGTATTACTCTCCTACAAATGTGTTTATCATAACTTTTCAATAAACCCAGCTTGCGTGCGACATATAACTAATCGCAAAATGTGCACTGCAGAAGTGATGTAATGAAGAACTGTTTAATCATGCTAACACCGGAATTTGAGACTTTATGATGATCTTTTTACTTACACTTCTATTATTTTTGACATATATGTAATGGCTCCTTAGACTAATCATTTACATGCACCATATGCTAATTTCCGAATCAATTTGTTGGTCAGACATAAGGATTGAGTGTTATACAAACAAGAATATATAGACTATAATTTCTTTGTATAACAAGATCATGATCAAAAACAATATTTATCAGTGTAAACAATTTATTTTACATAAGAGCAATACTCTGACATCAAAAAAAAGCAATAATAATGGATAATGTATAATAATAAATAAAGTATGAAACGTAAAGAATGGGTATTTACAAGTATGTAAATGGCAAAAAAGCTATAACAAAGACAAAATAATTGCTTTCCTTTTGTAAATATATCTAGTATGCATTTTGGGATAAATCTTGTCACCCGTCCTCTAATAACTGCATCTTACTTTAACGTTGTGTTATGCAATATATGTACACTTAAAACCTATAAAACGTGTCTTCACAACATATACGAGCAAGTAAGATGCACATACCTCTTATCTAAGCAAGCAGGTGACAAATTTCATCGAGAACGCATACCAATAGTATATCCAGCATGAATGCTTATTTTATAATAATTCGTCTATAATATCTAAAGGGAGTGCCATGATAGACACACCCGCGGATCTGTATCCCACTTGAAAAAATTGATTAAAAATCTCATACTCGTACCACCGATTGCCTTATGCTAACGTAAATGCGTAATCCCAATCTGGCAGCGGCAGAACACCAATGCAACTTGTCGTACCTATTAATTGTTTTACACAATAATCAAAGCCGCGCTTTGACCTCAAATAAGAGTGCGTAAGCCAAAATTTGTCGCGAGAATATGACAAAATATCACAGTTCCGAGTTTGAAAAGTCGCTCTTGAAAATCATGGCTCTCCCTATCTTCGTTTATGTCCCGAGATAATTATTAATTGTAAGACATCCTAGTTAACAACAATCCTATATACTACTGTAAGATTATCTATTCCGGAAATTGTAACGTTTAATAGTAATACATAATCATATACAACTTGCTAAGGATGCTGTGAACTGTATACTGGCTGCTAAATATTTTTAAGTGAATACTGCATTTATAACATACATAAAAAGTCCCGGATGACATATAAGTTTGGGGCGTACCATATGAATAAAGTCCAACCTTATTGCTCATGGACTATTTATAAAGGTTATTGAAATTTAAGTGATAATGCACAGTCCATAACTTATTGCCAATAGAAGAGTGACGCATAATGCAACCTGTTCTTACACTATTCCAGAGATAGGACACTACAATTTGTAAAAGACTTTACATTAAAGAATTATAAAATTACTTTTTGTACTGTTGCATTTCAATATGTTTTGCACGCGAATACAATGTACGCCAATACGTTTTTAAATAATACTTCGAACATGTGTGATTAGTAAACAGTTTGCAAATATCCATCGCTCTTCCTGTATGAAACGTGGAGGATAGATCAATCAGTTCTGGAATCTTGCAAATTTCTTTTATCTTGTAGATGAATTGTGATTGTGCAGAAATCGATAAGCAATATGGCCGTGCTATGATACTGTACTTGCTTTATTAACAGTGTTGTGCTCAACCGCATGATCTTCCTCCCATTATTTCAATAGAGTATATAAAAATGGCCAATATGACATTAATGCACAGTGCTAAACGGTGGTAGTCAGCCATTCCCCTTTGCATTCCGTGATGGATGGTGCAGTTTTATCGCGCATGATCACAGGGGCATCGCGAATACTGCGCAAACTATTCCTGCTGCTGATAATTATGAGCAGATTCCAAAGATAACCAAAACTTGGCGAGTGTTGCACGTATATTATACTATTTACTATTACGATGATCGTGATAAATAGAGCTGTAAGTGATATCGATTTGTCGCGCAAAACTTCAAACAATCATACTGGAACTGATCCGCACCCTTACATAGGTATCAATGGATTAGCTAGTCATACAAACAAATCGTAGAACGGCATGACAGTCAAGGCTAAATATTTTGAACATCTCAACAAATTGCACAGTTCAAAGTTAGCGGTGATTAGTCCCCCCCCCCTCCCAACCCAACGACGACTACGACGACCAGTACTTCGGTAAAAGTACATCCCACGACTGAATTTCTTAACACGACATTTGTAACTAAATATTTACATCGATGCGTTTTACAGCTTCAGTCTATTAAGCTTCTGAACCGCGACAGCCTTCGATTTTCGTAACATACGATGTCTCACAGAATAGTTAAAATAACCGTTTACCGTATTCAAAATTAAACACCCTACTGGGCGGGCGGTTGTGGCTCACTTGGCATGTTGGGATTAGGATACGGCGATAAAAAAGAATAATTGGGATAAGGCGGAGGAGGGTGTGGAAAGGGAGGATAGTAATTAGGAGGGTGAGACGATGGTGGCGCATAGCCCCTGTGAATGTACGGATCTGTCGGCGGCGGAGGACCGTGAAACGCTGTGTACATACGGGCGTAGTCCGTGTTATAAGTGGGGCCACCGTATGTCGGATATCCAGGAGCTCCTGCGTGAGAATCCCAATTTTAGGACCACACTTTATTACGATCAATGGACCTACCAGAGCAGATACTCACCACCCGGTGGGTAAGCCGCGGAAGAGCCAGGCGCTGGTGGATAATGCTGGGAGTAGGGATCATACGGTCCTGGCGGGTACGGCCCTGGATAACGCGTACTCGTTGGATGACTGAACGCCGTAGGAATATGCGCTTCATCCCTACTCGACGACAAGGCTGGCGTCGTCGCAAGCGCCGTCTCCGTACTCTTCGACTCTGTAGTACTCGTTAACGTTTTGGCAGTAGTACTTGGTATTTGGGAGTATGCGGTAGGCACGTTCATCATCGTTCTATCTTCGATAGGCTTTGCTAAATCCGTTTGGGGCTTGGGCGTCTCCACCGGCATTCTCGGATTAGTCGCGTGCGGAGGAACGCCGGGAAAGTAGGTGCCGTAAGGGGCGGATAACGATCGTGATCTTGGATCGCTGTAGTCGTAGTACCTGGGATATTGGGCGTAAGGATAACCTTGCGGTACGTTGGCGGCTTCTCCT
Organism: Ampulex compressa; assembly: GCA_038496175.1. NCBI lineage: Eukaryota > Metazoa > Arthropoda > Insecta > Hymenoptera > Ampulicidae > Ampulex > Ampulex compressa. Next base: position 263,623 of record JBCFXI010000099.1, on the reverse strand, counting down.
TGAACGGAAGTTTCTCGGCTACTAGCCTCCGTCGTCTTTGGCGAGGATATCGTGTTCGTTCCTGTGCATACGGAAGTAGTCGAAGAGCTAACGACGGTCGTGTCTATCATGGTTTTAGGAGTATCCGGGGCTCGTACTGACGGAGGTGTCGATGGCACCTGGATGGTGGTGGACGTGGACTGCGGTGTTAATAACGGCGGTAACTGCATCGAGGTCGTCGACTGGGCCGGCGGCTGGGCTGGGATCTGCGAGGATTCCTCTATTATGATCTCATCGTTAGGCATGTCCCTTTTATCCTGCTGCGTCTGGAAGGTGTAATTAGACGAGGCATCTGACTTTCCAGTTTCCTTTTCTATTGATGGGGAACACTGTTTGTCGATCTTCGTTAAGGATTCCGCTTCCGTAGAGTCGTGCTGGGTTTGAACACTTTGCGCGTTCGTCACGGTATCCGACGCGTAAACTTGGGTGCCTTCCTCGGATGACTTTTGCACCGAAGTGTCCGTATCTGAGCTGGATGTACGGTTATGATTCGTCGGACTGTAATCTGCGTTTGAACTGACTTCAGCCACGACATCCTCCAGTCTGACTTCTTCCACCCTTTGTTCCGTTCTTACTTGGCCATCTGATGAATTGGAATTCTCGCCAAGGGTAGAATTGTCTACTGGTTCTTGCTTCACTTTTGGTAATCTCGAAAGGGACACTTGATTCGTCAGATTAACTTGACTCAAATAAGGTTTAGCGGTTGCAGTGGCGATGGGTTTTGGTCTTTTGGATATTTCCTTGTCGCCAAATGGTCGATAACCAGGAGCGCTCCCGGTTTTATTAACCGTCCGACTGGCGGTTTGATTGCTCGAGGATGATTTTGGTATTATAGAAATTGCCGAGTTATTCCGTAATGGGAAACCAACTTCGGGTTTGGAGTTTCTTTGTATCATCGAGGACAACCCTGGAAAGCAAAGTGGCGATAAGTCTGAAATATATTAGCAATGGAATGTACAAGAAGTCAATGCAATCTTTTACTATTCGGAATTGAGAAAGCAGCGTACCCTTCTTTGGTTCTTCTTCTCGCTTCTGCTGATTTAACTTAAGCGCCGTTCTTATTGCTATAATTTTACCCGATTCCAGTTGCATGTAAATACCCTTTGGACTCTTCAATACCATTACTCTCTGGCCTGCTTTTAAAACGATGCTGCCCTTGTCTGGTGAATTAGTGGGGATCACAACGTCCAAGGGTAAGGTCATTTCTTGAGCACTCATCCCTTGCCTCTGCCATACTTCAGCTGGGATCCATCTACTTCCAGTTACTCCCCGCGATCCCAAACCTTCGACTCCTCGTTGTTGCATAGGTCTTACAGAAGCTACCGGTTTCGGCGTTGTACCTCCCTCACCTCCTCGAATTGCTCTAATTTGTAATCCTCCCGCTGAGAAAAAGAATATCATTATCACACACGTTATTAAATAATAAACGTTACAAGCTTTAATGAATTAATTGTGCAAGAAACGTACCTCGAGTTGCTGTGTTTCCTGGCACGTAATTGTAACTAGGCCTTGAACAATTAGCAGCCATTTTTTCCAGTTCGTAACCACGACGTGCCAATCGTTTTTCAGCCTGACTAAGTTTCTTGTCCTTTCGATCCACAAGTAGACTCTCGTGGTGAAAAGGCTGCTTTGTGAGCAATGAAGAGTGCTGTTCCAATACTCGATGCATAACTTCATCAGTGTAGCTATCTTTACTCTGTGAAAAGTCTTGCACTTGACTATCCTCTTCCCAGTCCCAAGATAACGTAGTTGCTTCTTTCAGGGAGAGATGTGCATCCGGATTGCATTGATCGACAACGCGGTCAGCCATTCCTTGCTTGCTGATTTGTCTATCGTATATTTTTCTTTCTAGGCAGTTATCTGTTACTAAACGGTAAACGAAACACGGTTTTTGCTGACCATATCTATAAACCCTACACACTGCCTGTGTGTCATGGCAAGGATTCCAAGAAGCATCGAAGACTATAGCGCGATTAGCACCAACAAGATTAATACCTAGCGAGCCAGCACGCGTGGATACTAAGAAGAGGTGTATTTTTGGATTACTGTTAAATTCATTAATAAGCTTTTCCCTTTCCAACGCACTAGTACTCCCATCCAATCTATAATAATTAACATTTTTTATCCAAGCATCAGTCTGTCCATCTGGGTATTTTAAACTATTTCTAGCTAAAAAATCTTCTATGAGATTCAAGGTGAATAGTGATTGAGAAAACGCCAAGACGCGATCGCCAAGTCTAATCGCTTCTTCTAGAATGCAGAAGAATAGCGTCATTTTTGCAGATGCATCGATTAAACCTGGTACATAGCCTTTCATTAGCTCCGTCGCCTGAAAGGGATAAACGTGAATACATTACAGGATGCCTGATAAGGATATCACTTAAATTATTTAAGAACTCGTACTTACCCAATCGTACGGAATACCAGGATCTTCCTTTCCACATGGAGAACTTTTACAATCTTTTTCTTCATCCTTTGTGAGTATTTCTTCATCAGATTTGTCTTCCTTATCCTTCTCCAAGGAATCTTCTTTCTCTCTTTCCTCTTCCTTGGATATTTCATTTTGGTTTAGACGTGGACTGTGCGAAGAGTTCAGTCCCTGCATAGATCTATTGATGGGAGTCGGACAATTTGACTCAGAACCATAATTAGTTACCGTAGACAAATTATTTTGATGCATTGGTTGACTTTGCACCCCGATACTAGATGTCATTTCTTTATTACTCTTATCACTTGAGGCCGCATTCTGAACATGAGGAGTTGAAGTAGGCTGTGCTGCTTTTGATTCCTCTGTGCGTGAACTCATTTCCGAGTTGTGATTGTTTGTATAATCATAAGACTGATTTGAATAATTTTGCGGTGGAAAGTAATTGTTTTGATACCGATTTACATTTGGGTTCACTTCTCTATAGTAAGGGTCATTGCAATGCTCAGAACGAAAAGCTTGAGGATAATTTCGTTGCCAATATGGATCCTCTGATTTTAATTGTCCTACTTGATTCTGATGGGTTCCATCTGACGAATAATTTGGTAAGACAGAGGTTTGTGTTTGAGATTGATTACTTGGATAATTACTTGTAGGATTTGTGGACGCATTTCCAACTTGACGGTCAGTTGAAAATTCATGAGATGTATTTGGTGTTTGGGTATAACTTTGGGTTTGCTGCTGATTTTCTGATCTTGGATACAGTTGATCGTTCTGATTTATCGTTGGGTTTTGCGACTGTTGATTTGGAGGATAATTGAGAGATTGATTCTGTGGTTGCGATACTTGTGCTTGCTGTGTAGCATTATATCTATGAGTAGGAATCTGAGGTATGGCTGCAGATCCTACTTGATTTGCAGTATAGCCATGATTTGGTGCAGGAGCCGCCTGTGGACTTTGTTGTACAGATGGATATGGAGGCTGACTTTGAGGAGTCGAAGGTGACACGAGATGACCATATCCATGAATTGTGCTTTGTGCGTTAGTACCTGCTCCTTGTTGATCCTGACTATACCCATGATTTTGATTTTGGTTAGGCGCACTTGGAGCAGACTGGCTAGTTGGATAAGTAGGTGTATTCTGTGGTATATTGATCTGATTCTGTGCAGACGAGGGATAATTGCGTATTTGATTCTGCGAGAGGGAAGGCTGGTTTGGAGGATTCGTCATGTATCCATGTGATTGGTTTTGAGACAATGAATTTGTAGAGGCTTGATTAAAACCAAGGGAAGGCTGAGGTGGTGGATTTTGATTCACCTGAGCGCCATAACCATGTGGTTGATTCGATATAGGCAAATTTTGCGATTGTGGGGCTGTGTATGCGTGAGAGGAGCTCTGTAATGTCAGATTCTGATTTTGTTGACTCGGAGAGAATCCACGATTTTGTCCTGGTGGCGCATTCGGTCCTTGTTGTGTTGGTAAATATCCAGAAGCTTGAGCTTGAGGTGTTGGATTTTGAATTGGCGGATTAGGAGCATATCCTAATGTTTGATTCTGCAATGTTTGACTGTCGTTTCGTGGGTATATCGGATTTGTTGGAGTTGCTGCAGGAGTGTAATTCTGTGCTTGATTAGAAGAAGTATATGGAGAATAATCTGAAATTGGCATATTTGCAGCTTGATTCGGCAGTTGTGTTTGAAAAGCTGAAGATTGATTTGAAACCTGGGGATAATTATTAGGCCCTTGATTTATATTGGGTGTATAATTTCTTCCTTGATCTTGATAAGGATATCCATGACGTGGAAACATTCTTGAGGTTTCATAATTGGTTCCTGAGTTTTGCTCTGATCGGAAATCTGTATTTGCTGGTGTAGCTGCATATCGTTGTGAATGATTGCTAGATTGATCACTTGTTGGCATGTAATTTTGTGATTGATTAGGATAATTTTGTGTTGCATTGTAATTCGCAGTCTGTGGATATGCTTGGAATGATTGATTCGCATATCTCTGCTGCCCTTGATTATTGTAAAACTCACTATATTCGCCATGAGTATTGTTGTCATTTCTGTAATACGTATTTTGATCATTTGATCTGTAATTCTGATAACCATGAGAATATGAAGCTTGTGACATAGTATTGGAATATCCTGTATTTGTCATAGACATGGGGTAGTTAGTGTAATTGCTTGGTTTTGGAGTTGAATGTGAGCTGTCAGTTTCAATATTATCAGTGCTAGTTGATGAGGAAGCATTTGGCTGTACACTTGCCGCAGGTTTGTTTTTTATCGTCGTATTTGTCTTTTTTCCTTTTTTGGATTCTCCCTTTGACTGACGAGCTTTGGAACGTTTTCCACCGGGTGTAGATTTTTCGCCAATTGTTTCCTCTAAGTCTAAGTCATCCTCCTCATTAGCTTGACGTTTTCGAAGAAAATGATACAATATATCCGGATGATTCCAAATTTTACAGCATACAGCAAATGCTTTCAAAGGATTGGGAACTGCGCGTGTCTTTACTACTTGATTCATAAACGTATCATACAATTTACGCTGATGCGGTGTCATTCTAACGAGAAGAATGTATTCTTCTTTTCGTGGTAATGACACTTGCAGTACTGAATGAGATCTTCTTTGTACAAAACCCTCTAGCAATGCATGCAACACATGGGCTCGATATCTCATCAAACGTATATCTTGGGGGGTTGAGTCAATACACTGCCCATTCTGTATTGGCCTTTCAAACATATTGCAAAATTCACTTTTTGTACCTAAATAATTGGGCCTCACAAAATCGACCATGCACCAGTATTCTAACAAATTATTTTGCAAAGGATAACCAGTTAATACAATCCTACGCTTAGTTCGCATTTGTTTCAAGGCCATACTAATACTGGCATGTGAATTTTTTATACGATGACCTTCATCGCAAATGACTAAATCCGGACCAGGACTAACCAGAGCGCTATGCATTTCATCTAGGAGTCCTTTATTTTTATCCTCTTCTTCTACATCAACTGTGTCCTTAAAAGGTTGCCCACGTTTACGTTTTGCTTTATTTGGCTTTTTCAGGGACAATTGTCTATAAAGCTCATATCCAATTAATAAAACACCACCACCTACTTGCCAATCTTGAATTACTCTAGCTCGGGCAGTCATAGTTTTATGTGAATCATTTAAAATGTGTAAACGAAAATGTCTAGGTCTCATTTCCATACCTATGGGAGTATCTACGTTAAATGGAGTTTTAATTTTCTCCACATCTTTCTTTTCTTCCGTACCTAGTTCTTCTTTTGCAGTACAAGTACCTTCCTCTTTCTTTATCACATCCTCTGGTTCCTTTTTTACATTAACTTCTGCACTTTGCGGTAATAACATATTCTCCTTTTTCTGATCTTGATCTGATTCCTGGTTCAGCTGTTTCCCATAATTGGAAAATGCATTAGGTACGTTTTCGTAATTTGGATAAACTGCTCCAGGATGATGACTATCAGCACCTGGATATAAAGGTGCTGCATTCCGATTTTCCATCTCTGGATACATGGGACCCTGTGGACGGTGATCCATACCAGGATACATGTTACCACCAATCTGATTTTCCATTCCAAACTTTATACCCTGCATATTCGGCTTTGTTTGCATATTATGGCAGTTCACTTCCAGTTTCATTGGATCAAAATTAGGTATGGCATTTGAATTTGTGCCGTACAAGGTAGATTGTGACAGATCATTCTGATAATTCTGAGTCATGTGTGCTTGTGGATCTGGCATGTTTTTATTTAACATACCATCTTGTACATAGGTGGGCATAATATTATGAGGCTCATATCCCTGATGTGTGTACGAATTCTCTGGTAGAATATTTAAAGGCTGCGATGAATTTTCTTGACCATATCTGTGAGCAGATTCCGTACTAATAGGCCTTGACATGTTTGACATGTCACTATGATTTCCACATTCGTCTTTAACTTCTTGTTTGAGTTCCATTCCAGATTCCATTTTAAAATTGCCACTCTTGTTATTTTTTTCAGCAATAGCAGGATCTTCATATGGCAACCACATATTAAACTCAGCAAGCCAGTTTTGGAGGGTATTTATAGGCATAATGCATAACACTGTTTTGGCAGATGTACATCGAAAAAAAATGTCACAAAAGCTAGCAACTTGAAGCGTTTTCCCTAAACCCATACTATGTGCAAGTATACACCCAAAGCCAGAACTAGTTTTGTACCTTTCAATGCTTTCAACGATATTGTCAAAAAGAAAACGAATGCCACCAATCTGGTGCGGTTTAATGATACGTGCCACTTGAGGAGCTAAGAATACATCTGGTTCTGTTTCCGGATGACCCACATTAATTAATACTCTGCCATGCTCATCTGGAATGTTGTACCGATCATTGGTGTGCATGCCAGAGTTAGATGGATCATCTTCGTTGTCTGTTTCTTCTTCTCCACTTGGATCACTTAAAACTATACAATCATCATCCGAACTTTCACTAGAACTAGAAATAGTCACTACATCTTTGCCCTTTGCAGTTTTTTGTGACTTTTGTCCACCTGTCATTTTTCTAGCAAGATGCATTTGTTTCTCCCCTAAAGCATCCTCAGCTTCTATATCAGAAACCTCAGAATCTGAATAATATTCTGATCTATCCATTGGCTCTTTCTTCGGTACTACTGGTGATATACTCACAGAAGGAGTCATCATTCTTATTCTTTGTTGCAACATATTTGGACCTGTAGAACGACTAGGCACTCGTGAGATTGATGTTTGTACACCTTGGTAAGAACCTCTACCTTTTTGCCAACGCATTCCATCTGTTGATCGTCTTTGCAGTTGTCCAGTTTGCATACTAGATGTAGCTTGAGATCCAGCTCCTGATCCAGAATTTACTTTTAACAAAACAGTACTGGGTAAACGAACTTGTGTGGATGAGGACGAAGAAGATTGCGAAATTGTAGTACCAGTCTGATTTTGTTTTCCCTGTAAGAGACTGATCACACGCGTCTGTGTCTTATTATTTTGTCTATTTATTGCTATTTGACGCTGTACTTCACGAATAATCCTTTGCTGTTCTTGCACACGTCGAAGACGTTCCATTTCTTGACGCTGAGCAGATAATGTTGCTTCATCCAGCTGCGTTTCATCCATAACTTCTCTTATGTTCCTCCTCATATTTGCCAATTTCTTTTCCGCCTTCGTTTCACATTCCGACGCTGACCCTTCATTTCCATCATCTTTCTTTTGTTTCTTTTTGACCGTATCCGAGTGTTCAGAATCTGCATGCCTCTTATTACTTTCTGTGCCATCCTCTAATCTGGAATGACCTTCCATCTTTTCATTTTCATTATCAATACTTTCTTCATCATCTGTATCTTTTAATAACGGTTTTCCAAGGAGATCAGCTTCGGATACTTCTTGACCTTCTATTGGGGCTCCTTTGAGAACAATCATAAATATATTAAACATACATTGTATTTTTTAAGAGTAAGTTTATAAAATATTTGGTATAAACATTTAAAGATGTATAGATTCTGTAATCTATAATCTATATATGTATATATTTATACAAACCTTCTAATGGTAAGGTATCCAGAATATTAACCGGTTCTTCATCATCCTCTTCAGGCGAAGAACGATGCTGCTGCCTTTCAGATTCAACTCGTACACCAATTTGAGAATCTATGGTTTCATCTAAATCCATATCATCTCCGGAACCTTCAGAACGTATCTCTTCTATTTCTTCTGACTGCAATGGATCATGTTTCTTTTCTTGCTCTCCATCCGACGTTTCTCCACTAGATTCTTCAGAACTTTCATCATTGGCTGCTTGGGGCTCCATATTGTTCATATTTGTATTTGTTGAAGCTTCGTTTGGATTTATTATTTCACCAGGCTTAGAGCCTACACGAGGTGTCACACGTTCAATAGTGACATCCCCAATACGTGTTAAAAAGCTGTCCAAACTATTAGACATGATGTGCAGTGTCCATTAAGCCACAATACCCTTAATCAAAAACTCATATCAAATCATGGAATGTCTTGACACGTTTTCATATGATGATAGATTAACTATGCTGCTCTACTTATCACTGACATTGTTTACATAGAATTCTGTATTCTCTTATTTCTGTAATACCAAATATATGTATCGGTAAACACAAGGCTAATGAAGAATTATAATTGATGGTATTACCAACATTTGATGACATTAATTTATAGGTGTGTTTACATAAAGTTTTTCTGCTCAAGGAATACAGACATTATGTAAATGATAATGAAGGTTTGTTTAAAATAAAAGTAGACCATAGATAATCTATACTATTATGTGTTTTTATAGGAATACATAAAAACAAACTATAAGCTTCCGTTTAAGCGTTTCCAGTTAAAATAATAACAAATGTCATACATTGGTGTTTTAAAAGATCGAGAATTGTATACTGCTCCATTTTTATAGCACGTTATAGTACTCTTAAACTTTAAAAATTTTACGACAAAAAACTGTTGCCGCAGAAAGTTTATAAATAATGCACCTTTTGTGAGATAAATTTAACGCTACATTCTCTAAATAGAGCAAGAAAATCGTACAATTGATCAAGTTATATTTAGTTTTTCATTTAAACAGAAATACATTCAGCTTAGCAAATATAACGCAAGAAAGGTTTGAAGGTGCATACAATTCAAAACACAATTCCAAGATTTCTCTGCGGTAATCGTAATTAAACACGCTTGCCAGTGTTATTACACGACATTTGTTGCACATTTGCTAATCGAAAGAAAATATCAGCGAATGGATTCGTACTGTTTATCGAGGGGGGGGGTTAGAACGGGAGCACAACCTCGTGTACGAAGAAGCGACCGAAAGATCCTTACGTCGGCTCGAGGAATGCCGTGCATAATGCGTCTGAATTATACGGGGTGAGAACTGTCAAACGAGGAAGAACGAAAGCAGGCCAGAATGTTTGTTTTTGGGAGACCCGATCCGGCTGGGTGATTAGCACCAGGAAGTCCCGTTGTCCCGCAATCGGCGCCTTTGCGGAGCTTGTACACATTGATTGCCGCCCGCGGCCCCCTATTATCGCGTCTTAATTAACCGTTAATTGCGGATTAAAAAATAATGACACACACATACACACATCTGATGGACGCCATAGCGTCGTTGTTCACCGCTCTCGACGATCGCGGTTCTCCGCAATGTCCGAAGATCAGCGACCGAGCTTGGCCGCCCGTGTTAATACATCCGCGCGTCACATCCACGTCGGCATTTTATTCCGTTCCGCTGGCGATGCACGAGGAGATCACGGCAGTACGTCGCGGTTCACGGTACCCTCACTCACGTTTATACGCGTCGCTCTTGGCTTTCGGCGGCATTTTTTCACACACTTTTTCTAACGAGTATATTGCACTCGGTAGAACGCCATCTTGGCTGCGCCAGAAAAGACATCCGCCGACTATTCGGTTGGAAACGGTATACGCGTTAGTAACTTGGCATGAAGTTATCGAGAGTTATTTAATTATTAATTACTAATTTCGAACGATTAGGGAGGAATAGCGGTGTAACTGTGTTTCTAAATATAAGGAATGAAATAGAGCAATTAAAAAGATATATTCCATGTACATCATCGTTTTCAAGTTTATACCAGATAGTTTGATATATGTAACGATATTATACCTTGTTATAATAATTATTTTATTACCAGCTTAGATGTATAACAAAGATTATTTGTGTCAGGCTTTTTGTAATAAATCTTAAACATAAAATAATAATGGTACGGTCCTATGACATTTTGTTAGAACATAACCACATATTTTTTATATATATATATATAAACTAATATAAGTATATACATAACATGTATATGAATGTCTCATATTTTACAAGCACATTTAGATTAAAGTAATTACATACTTTGAATAATAAATAGTACAATACATCAAAAGTACGATTTATAAAATGTCTCATATTATTAAAAGTTAAATGTATGATGATTTTGATTGCACGATTATAGGTCTTATGTTTGTCGATATCAGAATTTGAATAAATCCTGTCTTAAATGTCTTGTAAAAGTGCGCATATAAATAAACAAATCTCTTCTTGGCTTCGCTTACACGGAGAATCTTTGCATGTAGCATCACGATCTTCAAGAGCTACACCGAATCGACGATTCACTTTGAAGTTCTGACAGCTAGACAACTGTCTGATTGTAAATCGGTAATTCCTCAATTGGCACTTTCACACGCATCAATCCAATCATTGTACACATCCAATGGTTCTGACAGTAAGTTTATTGTAGTCTGGAAATCCTCCAGACAAACTCTACACGTAATCCTTGCCGTGTTTCGTGATTTATCCCTGAAAATGATGATACACAGTATAATGTGTGTGAATTATTTCGAAACCAGCAATGAAGATATTAAACTTACATCTTAACCTCACATGATTTTTCATGATTGCAAAAGGGACAATTAAATTGTGTGTCTAACGGCTGTATAGCTTTCTTTTTACTCGGAGGCTTTCGTTTGCTCTTTCTGCGTCCCATTACGCTTTAGATGTGTGTAAATGCACTTATTTTTACTGAGAATTTAATCTATAGCCTTCATTACCGTACTCAAAGCGCGTGTACTGTTTATGTTGAGTTATTGCGAATAATGTATAACATGCTGTACAAAATATCACCGTGAAATTTTGCACAAAAAATCACTAAACATTTGATGAAAGAAAGACAAACAGGTGTAATAATGTAATAGTAATTTTATCTTGTCGCGAATATTGTATAAATGTTACGATCAAGTGATTTTTATATTTTTCTAGAATAGACCAATGATAGCGTATATTAGCTTAGCCGTATTTACAAATGTGGTATGCGGCCTCTACATCAGCACATATTAGTGCTAACAAAAGAGAGAATAATAACTAACAAGAATAACATAATAAGTACCATAATATGCAATGGGAGATTTAAAAATGTATCCTTAAATATAATGTATTCCCTTATGCTATATATAATTACCTGTGACGCTCAATCGTACAATTAACCTCAATATCGCACAGTGATTGTTCTATACGTTTTCCTACTGCTAAAGAAGCTGAAATTGTCTATGAAGTTCTCAGGGTAGATAAAGAACCAGCAAGAAGTGGCGTTATGAAGAACTTAACACTCCAAAACAATTTATTGGAAGTGTAAGTTTAAGTATATCATCATATATGTAATTAGGTATTTTATAATTCATGGGAAGATGATTAAAATAACATTATTTGTATGTCCATAGATCATTTTTTGGATCCGAAGCACGAAAAGTTAGAGTAGGACTTACATCATTTTTTGATAATTTAATTTTAGTGACAGAAATTCTTCAACAATATGCGCCACCTATGAGTTAACCATTGTTAAACAGGCATATGTATAATCAATTTTAATATACATTTGTAACCATAATATGGAACATACACCTGCTCCATACAGACCCAGATCGGTATACGGATATGCTTTGTATATAGGTTCGAATATGTTATTTATACTGTATTTAATATGGGCAATAGTGCCCGACGAAATATTGCAAAATTGTTTAGGCTTAACTTATTGGCCTTCAAAATATTGGGCGGTTGCTATACCAATTTGGGCGTTAACTGCTCTTGCTACATTTGCATTCCTCATTTATCCTGCGATAAACCTATTGATGACACCCGATGTTGATGATATTAAAACAATAACAGACAAGTATAGTCAACGTAGAAGAGAAGTTATTCCCGGTGGTATACCTCCTGTATCCGATATACCAATAACAGAAGTATGCAGAAAATTATACTTAACAAAACATAAATAGAAATGATTGTATTTAAAAAACACATATTACATAATATACTTAACAGGACACTTAAAGAACACTGGTATTCTATTTTGCTGTAGATGTGTATTTTTGAAATTATATTTTTTATGAGATATTCATAGTGTTTTATTTTTCCTAATTTCTTATATAGAAAAGATAAATTCTTATTTTTATTGTAAAACATACTTTACCTTATTTCAACAATATTATTATTGGTCAAAATTAACGTAATTTGTATTTATTGCACAATCAGAGAACAGTCTGTTACATGATTTGATAAAAAGAGAGAGTGCAAGAGTACATACACCGTTTCGTTCACAGAAGGACAATGCGAGAATTAATTTTGGGAAATAATGGAATATTTGAAATATTTCGTACCCGTAAAAATAAATGTAATAGTACTGGTGGCTATCATCATAGTTCCAACCAACATATATCGGAAGCAGTTGATTTAAGGAAATTAATAAACGACAAAATCGTGAAAAACAAAGTGTTCTATAGCTTGGAATTATTTTCTGCCGAAAATCATCATGCTATTTACGAAAGGTTTGTATCTATATATTGTACATAATAGGAATTACATCATCAACCATAAACAAAAATACTTTTTGTCAGGTTTTTTATGGAAATGAATAAGTATTCTCCTTTGTTTTATGCGCTAACGTGGCATACAAAAAACGTGCATGACAATTATTTGCCGTTGCATTTGATCGAAATGTTCCCACGTAATACACTATTGCACCTAGCGGCAAAAGGATTAACTTATAGTGATGTAAATATTATACTCAGCAAGGCACTTTTAATCGGAATAAAAAATATCTTTGTGTTACAAGGTGGTGAGTAAATATCTTTGCCTTAAACGAACACTCTTATACATAGTATTTAAATCCATTTGTTTTTACTAATTTTGTTGAGTTCTAGAATCGACCAGCGTAAATGGTGACTTCTTATACGCTGCCGATCTAGTAACTTTTATTAGAAGCACGTTTGGTAATACATTTTGTATTTGCGTTGCTGGATATTCCCAAATGCATTCGCAATCACCATCAAAAGATATGGATTTGTTTTACTTAAAAGCAAAGGTATGAAATATCCGTTCTTTTTCTTCAATGTTTCATATGTTTTTACAAACGACGACTGATATATTATTTCCAGGTTGATGCTGGCGCTGATTTCATCATTACACAAATTATCTTTGAATCAGACGAGTTTATAAATTTTGTCAAAGACTGTAGAAATGTGGGAATAATAATTCCAATTATACCTGGTATTTTTCCAATACCTGACATTGAATGTTTGAAGAAAATGGCAAACATATGTAAAATTACTGTTCCAAACAACATTCTGCATAGCTTAGAGAAAATAAAGGATGATGACGAAGCCACGTATAACTATAGCGTTGAATTAACTGTGAACTTAATTACGGACATATTAAAAACCGGAATTACGCATGGCTTTCATCTGTTTACATTAAACAAGTAAGACATGTCAATTTTACGACGATACAAAATGCGTATTATGTGTTGTAACATTTAAAAGATAAATTATTTTCTAGGACGTCATTGGCAGTGAAAATATGTAAACGACTTGGCTTACCTTCTCAAAATTCTTTAGAAATGTTAAAGCATGTGAAATAAAAATGTAAAATATTTTATACGTTTCATATCCCACCATTTAGTCATAAAAATTTCCTAAAAAAGCAAATTTCGCCCATATAAATTTGTGTACGACTTCGTATGCATATATACAGATAGGCATGCACAAAATTCCATATATGATTCCATATCTCATAGAAATGACAGACAAATTCTGTGATAAGAAACATTTGTGAATGACTACACGTTTGTTTAAAAAAGTTATCCGTCGTCTATCATATGTTATATATATATATGTAACATGTAAAATCCCTAGATCACTCTCCAATCATATAGACAGAAATGATAATCAGAACATTTTTACGAACACTGTGTAATGTGCACAGCGCGCGCAATCTTTCGTAGATACCTGCGAATCGGCGCATGCGCTATGCCAAAGGTTTGCGAAGAACTTGGGAGAGGAAAGTGAGTTGAGTTGGGCGCCAGAGCTCCGCGTGGTCGGTTCAATAGTCCATTTAACGGTACCAAGGGAAGGATCCATAAGCCAGGATATTAAGAATAATGGCACTGTTTCGCTTCAGCTCAAAGCGTTGTCTGGAGGTTCAGGTATGCGTCAAACGTTTTTACTTAAATCTTATTGAGCCAAGAACGCAGTGTGATGTTTGAATGAGTTATAAAGGTGTGCACGTTGTTCCGGAGCGAGATTCGAAAAAGGAAATAGCACTTGACACGCATAATATGTATTTTCAGTGCATGCTAGAAAAAACATAAATGCCGCGTTGCTATTCGATTCGATGCTTTGGTATACATAGACCATTCAATGACTATGAACTTTACCAGTTAGATGTAGAGACGCTATAGCCCCGCTTACGGGGTAGGCGTTCTATCGACCGCTGCCTAATAACCGTCCATAATCCTATCAGGTGTGCGGATATACTGATTCAAATGAAAATCAGATGGAGTAGCCAGTACGTAAAATTTGGGGAAAAAATTAATCTTAGTTGAAGCAGGTGGGGTCCTGGCCGTGTAAAATCTATAGGCAAGAACATTGTGACGTATGAAGCGTGAGATAAAGAACACCTTCGTCGTGCCGGAATAGTACGGAGTCTTATTTCGGAGTAACGCTCTTAACACAACGGTGATTTCACAAATTGATCTGATGGGTTTTCATGCGCCGTGAATTTGAGGTGGAAAGCATTACAATTTGCCGCTATGCCATTTCCTTGTCAGAAAGGCTTGTTCAGATAACAATGCAAAGAACAAAAGTACCTATGCGATGCTGAAACTCCTCTCTAATTTATCGTATGATAATGAAAGTTATGTAACGATATTTTAGAAGGAGTAACTAAATTAATATGGTATATCGGTGAATAAAAGCTAATCGATAAATTACACTAAATATCACTTTCTACATTTAGCTGATTATTTTTCATTTATGAGAAAAGTTTATCTTAATTGTATCAGATCATACGAATGCGATGGGATACGTCGCCAGATCCGTATATGCGTGTTAAATATTTAACGTGACTAACTTTCCTTAACGGATTCTAAGATATACATCCATGCTATACTCTTTTCATTAACGGTATAAGAAAAATTCTTGTAAGTGTGCATTTGATAGAGAGCTGGAATGTAGGACGTTGGCTTCATTTATCAGTTCTAAAAATAAAAAGCTTCTCTGCCCAAACTAAACTGTCAGTGCGCCTATCCTGCGACCGATTGCTATAAAATGTGCATGGCTTACACTGAGCCGTCGTACCAAAAGGTAAAGGAGTACACGCGCTTCGTCTGATATAACGTGCCTGCACCTGTACATACATATCGATGAGCAAAGAATATACTTTATATTTTCTATATTTAAATATATCCTCCAACAGGACATATATTTATTAAGGAGTATCAAATATCAGTATTTTGTAGGTCTTGCTATTTTTAGTAATAATTCGAGGTCAAATGTCGGCTGTACCGTCTTGATCTACATTGGTCGTGACCCGTCAAGTAAACACCTGGTTGCTTGCTGGTTGTACGGTATAGTTACGTATACAGCTCCAATTTTGACTAAATGTGAAGAACTTTTTGCTTTTCCCCATTTGCAACTAACGATACACTTTATCAAATATAACCGAATGGTTTTGTAGGGATAATTTGTTATGAAACATTCCATTCGTATGAAACATTTGATTATCTGCCTGTTGAGATCTATGTACGATGAATTATTTGTAACAGAGGCCAATCCAAAGTTTGTAAGCAAAAATACAGCTTTTGTAGGAACGCATATCAAGCGACACTTTATCTTCTAATTTCAATAATATTCGAAAGGTATTGATATCAGTAAGTTACAAACGGACCGAACACATGACTTGTTTTACGTAACGGAGTAGTACAGCTTTAAATGTCATGCGGCATCGGACGAAGGTATAATCAACTTTCCATCGCAACCGGAAA
This sequence comes from Ampulex compressa, assembly GCA_038496175.1. Lineage (NCBI taxonomy): Eukaryota > Metazoa > Arthropoda > Insecta > Hymenoptera > Ampulicidae > Ampulex > Ampulex compressa. Next base: position 247,294 of record JBCFXI010000099.1, on the reverse strand, counting down.
TATCTTCCATCAGATATGCATTTATCATTATCCTTGGCATTCTAAGCTTAATACCCAAATTTTCTTACCTTGGTTATAAACAGCCCATCTCTTACCTAATATCGTGTATATATACGCGCGACCTTCAGCTTTCATAATGCACTATTTGAGATACTGGTTTTCTTTGTTGTAATACATATCTGTATATCATTAAATGTGATTAAGCATTAATTGCTGTTACTTAACCCAGATAAAAATACTTTTAGAATCAGTCATAATCGAGGGAATACTGTAGGTCATTAAGTATTTACGACTAATACTTGTAACCTTGTTTTTCGTTGTTTGTGTATCGGTATAGAAATACTAGAGAAAGCATTAGCATCTCTGCTATGAATACCATCGACCATGTTTATAAATAACATCTAAATTTCCACGATTACTTGCACCGTTGGTGGTTGTGAGGCGTCGGTCTTGTTACGCAATATCATTCGCGAATACACCTGTGTCTCCATGGAATACTTTATTCGATATTTCATGCTTCGTAACATTGAATCTATTGTGTAGATGTGACATGTAGACCAATGGCTTAAGTTACCAATTAAAGGATACAAACAATAGAGAAAAAAGTACCGCATTGATATAAGTAAATTCAAACAAATAGACAAAGTATTCTCACCGCTATTAAAATTAGAGATTTGGCTTCGTCCTTAAATCTTTCCACGGTGAACGTATCACTTGGAGTTCAGGGTTAATAAAGGTTGACAGTGAATGACACCTTGTTCGACACTTTTAGCGCCATTTGATGATTATATGGTGCGAAATCAATTAGATGATTGTGGTCCGCGGGCGTGTTCCATCTGGTAATGCCCTTCACATGCTGGTTGGTTATGCAATCAACGATAACAAGCGTTATCTGGTCTGGCATGTATAACTTGCCAACAATTAATCAAACACGCCACCAATACGTAGTGATTTTATTAAGATTACAGCATCTCTGTAATCGAAAGCGGTTACAAAATTCGACAAATTCCAATGAGCTTCACAAAAAGACCTAAATTGCACTGCGGTCCATTATGCACCATGCTACCCATTAGGATTACTAGAAGTTAACTGATTGTGCAATACGTAAATTATGCGGATAATAACTAATCGTATAATAACTTATCTACCGACAATTTCATGATACATTTATTACGTTGATAGCATTTCTTCCGTATTACGGCCTTATGACGTAGGAGTACACATATCTAGAAAAGTTAAGAACGAAAAAGACCACGACGCTACAAGGAAAAAAAAAGCGATTGATTAATATCATGTAATTTGTCATCAAAAGAGGAAACGATGTAATCCAGCTTGGAATGATTCACTGGATAGGTTTCGACATGTTTAGATTTCACAGCTGTAGTTTTATCATTTTGACAATCTATATATGCAGCCTTATTACGTACAATAAATAAATTACTATATTACAGGATATTGCGTTAACATCAGAGGAAGGGGACTTGAGGAAAAACCCAAACTCGTACACGGTCTATGGCCTTCATTTGAAACCGGTTACTTAGAGTCAGATGTAGTTAACATCGAGTTTCCTCCGTTTCTGAGTATCGCTTTTAAATAATAACCACGTTGTTTTAAAATTATATAAGCTTATCAATGCAAACTGACCATCTTTGTCCTATAACTCGATTGTACTTAAAGCTTTTGCTTAGATTTAATGAAAGTTGTATATTTACTCACACAAGAAGAAATATTCTTCCCTCTTAATGTAACGTTTATAAGACGTTTATAAGAAGCACTGGTAGAAATGTTTATAATAACGTTTATAAGAAGCACTGGTAGAAAAAGTTTTTGCATATATAAAGATCTATGCATGGAATTATGATTTTAATTGCGCCCATTGGTGTACAACTGGTCTATCGAACACGAACAATGTGGAATGTTTGACGCGTGTACTCAAAGTCCATCGATAAAATAATAGTACAGTGTTAGAATTTTCCATACGCGCGTGGAAAATGTAACATAGAATACATCAACCAAAATATCAATTCTGCACATGCTTCTTTATCTCATACAAAAATTAAGGAAGTATCTCCAAAATATTCCAACATCGGTATTATTTACACTTCTCTTATACTTGGACGTATGTGAAATCGGCAACAAAAATGCGAACCGTTATATTATAGTGTAGTGTAAAAGTGGATATAATCGTACGAGAGCGGAATTCTTAACGTACTATGTACGTAAGCGTAGATAGCCGTATACTTTGCACACTTGACAATTCTCCGCGAGTGTTTGATAGCCGTAAAGCAATACCGGGCCAATGAAAACGACGAGGAACCGTCGTACTTCTAACCGTGAGAATGCTACACAGTCACAGAGCAAAGTGAGCAGTGGCCGATGAATGACGTCAAATACGCGAATAAATCATGAACACGTAGGATGATAATCTGTTCCTTGCAAGACGAGCCTATCAATCGAATAGTTCGCGGTGACCTTTGACTTTTTTCTCCGAACTAGCACGCTATTCCTACTTACGCAGAATTGGAGTACACGTAGAATACTAAAGATTTTCCAAACCTGGAAATGACCCGGTGGAACGATGACCCGTTATTGGTGATGCCACTCGTTAATCGAACGTCTCGCTTTGATATAAATCAATTCGATAATTCGATGTAATCCAATTGTCGCGAGCGTAGGGTGATCGCCTGACCATTTTCAAAGCACAAGTCACCGATCGAAGACTCGATCGAATCATTTAATCGACTAACTTAACCGAGTGGTTCCATTCTGCATTATGATTTAATCATATAAGCAGAAGTATGCGTACTCCCTATCCATTGAATGCATGCATATGTAGTTTGAATACATGCATTTTGCTAACTGCTTAAAATCTTCGGTCACTATAGGTCACATTCTAGTTAACAGTTTTCTACTTTACGCATTATCATAAATTGTATATAGTTATATTAGCTTACATGATAGATACGGAATTAAGTCTACGGACCGATAGTTTAAAATTGAAGTATACTTTAGAGGCATCGTAATAAGCAAATAGCTAACATACGTTTCGCATTACATGTTTTTCACTTTTTGTTTTATGGAATATTCAAATGTCTGTTTTTAATCAGTCGGAAAAGTGTTCTGATACATATGGTGAGCGTTTGAAGTATGAAATAATCCGTCTGTGATATTAAAAAAGCGAAGTTTTATACATTCTGCCAAAGGTCTGCTTCCTTCTTTCTACATTACTGGCGCCACGGGGAGTAACGTTTTGTACGCGGCGGCCATAGAGAGATAACACACTATTATATTCCGTTAGATATATTTACGTATCTACGTGCGTAAGCATTAGAAGGCTTTATCATTTATTTCCGTATTACCATCAAGATACGTTTTCGAAGTCTGTACAAATATTACACGCTAATATATGTTAAATTTAAATGTTTATCGGTTATTTCAAATCGGCAAAAAAGCTTTAATAATTATTAGAAATGTAAAAAGTAATTTGACTTACAAAATTAGTTGTCCTGATTGGTAACGTGTGAAAATTCTACTTAAATCCGGCATTTGTACGCCTTTTAGACGCAATACCGATATAATGCTGATAGAAGGAGAGACCCTGCTCTACGTTTAATAACAAAGACTGTGTGAAATTAAAACGCGCAAATATCGCGGCAAATAACCAATTAATCGGCCGCTTAAAATTGTTCATACCCTTCTGCAGCCGTACCGTAGTATCACTAATTACGTCGTACTGAGACTCGAGATTTGCATTCGACAGATGCCTCGCTGAACTTTGCGCCTGCATCGGCAATTATCATTTACCATAAAAAACCAGACACATTAAAAACGATACCGTCTACTATTATTTACGAATTGTTCCCTTCCGTCTGCTTCTTTCTCGTACATTATGTCACTGTACTTTTCGCCATACCGATCTGGATGCGTGTGTGCGCGCGTGCGTGTGTCGCTGTGAACATTGCTCGCTCATATCCGGCTGAGCAAAAAAAAAAAACCCGAGCTTACGACGATCCTCGACGTACGAAAAAGCTGTTGCACCTTTCACGAACGCCGGCTTCTCGTATGATTAACCGCACACGTTCCATTGTGCCAAGCCGAACCTGATATGCATCTCGTGTTACGCGCTGAAAGTTGCGCTGCCCGCAATTTAAACAATAAATTCCTCGGGTTAATATGCGGCATGCATTTCCATGCCGAATTGGATTTCATACTGCGACCCGATATGCCTTTCTTCTCAGTATAATTGAAGTGGGCATGTATAGGAGCATTTCCAGGTTCTCTACCTTGATAGAATGAGCTGAAAAGCGTTGAATAGTCTTCTAAGTAATTCGAAAATAAGTTAAATTTTTTATACCTATTGGATGCTCTCTTGTATAAGCTAAACTAATATTAGATATGTTACTTGATTTATGCAAATGTTCCCACTGCGTTGAACAAATGCCAGGTTTTACGTTTCCCAATAGTAGCTACTTCTTTACTTCTGCTATATAATAGGCAGTTTTCCGCAAACGTGGAAGCAAAAGTAAGACACGGAGAATGCCACAGCTACGTAACACTGTTAATAAGTCCGCACCAGTAATCGAAACGAGGCTAATTGGTATTGAATCGATTGTTTAAGACTCCATTTGATTTTTTTCGTCGACTTTATTAGGAATATTTCGTATTATATATGAGCCATTCCAAAATAATTGTATACAAATCACATTGCTGTGAGTAATAACATCTATGTTTGTTCACCCGAAAATTAAATTTTCTATCATTTTTATCGAGACATCGATTATACTTGCGTAAGCTGGTAGCATTTTAGTGTTTTGAAATTAAAAAAAAGAATGCGAAAGATGTCTCGCGAGAGCAGTCTAATCGCAAGTTGTACTTTAGAATTGGTCTTGTCTCATTTGAGTCTTTGCTACTATTATAACATGCTAATTATGTAATAATAAACTTTTATCAAAGTATGGCTTGTGCTTATATAATGTATGCAGCACCCCTGTCTTCGAAAAACAAAAACACCATTCGTTAAAAATTAAATTAAATTAACTAAGAATTCTACTTTAGGACCGGTCTGATTCCGTTTAAGCATACACCACTACTCTTACGTAAAAATAACACTCATTGAGAACGTGCCATCGAGTAGACGATAAGCGTGATGTGTGAGACGAGGGATGATCTTTGAACTGAATCTCTCAAATTTAAAGGCGCACGTTGACGGTCATCTACTGATATTAATGGCAATGTCACTGACATTGGAAGTTCATACTATTCTTACCTTTCTTTTATTCCATCAACTACTTCCAGAATTTTAATATAATAAATAGTGTCAATATCTATATGTTTAATACGTTAAGAAGTGTGAGAATCTTAGAGTAATAAAGTTATCGCGTAGTTTTTCATGGACTGGATTGGCTTTGTATTACAATAATGTATTATGTGATCATAGACGTGTATTAAATACAGGAAAATCCTTCTAAATCTTAACGTGTTTTAAGTTTCTCTAATATCATTTACAGTTCAGTCACACTTTACTTTCATTCATAGTGTGTAGGCTCAAGGATTAAAGTCAAAATCGGCAGATTCTCGGCCGGTGTTCCACTTACCTTTCTATCGAGATTTCACCTCGACCTAAATTCTCGGTAACACGGCAAAATTTTTATCATCTCGCTATGTTCCGCCGACCTAATGATTGCACAAAGATTTTTATTTCATGCGAATCGCAGTATAGATTTAAACGAAGAATATTAAGATTTTTTACGTCAAAACTACTTCAAATACAGATAATAGCTTACAAACCTGTATTGGCGCAGCAATGCATCTACGCGCGAATATATAGCTATCGAAGCAATCGATATTACATAACGGTTTACTGGTAACAAAGTTAATACAAATTGCAATTATGGAACAGAAACTAAGAAGGCGGATACTTTTCTGGATGTGATTTAATATAGAAGTAAATAAATTCACTTTTGCGCTTTTTATAAATCAAAGCATCTAATAATATGTACATATGTATGTTTATTATTCAATTTACCAAACGATTCGTTCGTTTTGCGCTTTGTGTAGAAGATATCAGGATGAGTTCAAGAATGTATGGAAAGAATAATGTTCAGTTAGGACCTCCTCCATTATTTGATTAACATGGCAAAGCGAAGGCACGAGGTTTATTATTGCTGTGTATATATAGGTGCAAAATCTGGTTGCACGATGCTAACGACAATACTTCCTTAATCCAAGAATTGCCGGTGCGTTTCCGCGAGAGGCTTATGCGCTCTGATAATGAACTCTGATGCAGGACCTCCTGACCCTAAAGCAAAGCCTACAATTTATCTTGGTTCTCATGACCTTTCATTCCAGCATAACGATGGAAAATGATGATAGCAGAAACAATTTATTCTGTCATTTTTCCTAACGTTACGTGTATGGAAAATTTTCCAGCTTTTCGCTGATTCGAAGCTAACGTCTGCGGTAATAACAGATAACGAGATTAAATTTATGATACTACTTAATGCCTCATATGACCACCACTAATATCCGTAGCATGTCATGTAACTTCGGTATGGTTCATCGATAATCAAATATTTTATACGGATACTGTTATCGACTATATTCTCTGAAAAGATCGTTACATATTATTAATCGGTGACCCACGAGTGATTTTCTATCTGGTATTACTGTTCGATAAAGAAATGTATTTTACTTTATACAATTGGAACGTAAAAAGTCTTTATACCGAATTATATTAAGAGATTCATCTTATTCGGTAAGAATAGATTATTATTATTATTATTATTATTATTATTATTATTATTATTATTACGCGGAAGACATCGACTGCAAATAGAATATAAGTTACTTATTCGATACCTATAAAAAAACGTTGGATATGTCGCACGCAAGTTCAGAAGTGGTGTTATGAAATCATGGTATATCACTGCGGAAATTGAACACGTGCGTGTGGATCATTAGAGAAGTACATCATCATTAGAGATTTGTACATTTTACGTAATACTTCCAGTTACGTACCGCTGACTGGTTGATCCATTGAAATTGATACATCAAAATTTGCAACTGGCAACTGCCTTGTGCTGTTCATGAAAACATTTCTTTTTTGCGAAAATATTTCTTTCATTTCCGCAAGGATTAAATATTTCGGCGGTGGTTCTACTTCTACGAATTTATGATGATATTCATCTGCGCATTTTATTTTCCTTTCCAAAATTATTATGCGTGACATACATGAATATTGTTATGCAATTAATTCAAATCGTCCAACAGTAGGCATCCAGATATTATTTTCTGCATTATAGAAAGTGTAATGTGAGGTGATAATTTTAGAGATTTTAGTTGAAAGACATTTATAAGTACTTTCAAGATTAAAATTGCCAATGGAAGAGGCTTTTACAAACCTAATTTAATTTTCCCTTTTCTTCCAGAAAATAACTTCCACGGTGTTCCTGCGTTCATTAAGCGATTCCTCAACGGATCTCAAGAAGGTGCTGGCCGATAAGATTCCCAAAGAACAAGAGCGCGTCAAAGCATTTCGCAAATCTCATGGAGCGACCAAAGTCGGAGAAGTAACAGTGGACATGGTACGTAATATGGCGACACGGAACTTTAAATTCCACGATACTTCCCTCCACTCCTTTATTTTCTAATGACACGTGTGAGATATATTTTATAACGTACGTGGTATGACAAGTTATTTTTTCTGCTCTCCCGATAACGGCAGTCTGATAAAAACCACCAAAATGGATGTGCACCGCGTGCCTACTATGTGATCATGATAAGAGTCCCGGTTAATATGCTTTAGCTACGCATGTAAACTTCTTTGTGCAAACAAATTATTCCTTCGGCTTAATAACGGAACTGATTACTGGCTGGTAGAGATGTTGTTTTTTAGACAATGTCTTTTATTTAGAAGAGTTTGTTTTTAGACAATGTCTTGTTTTATTTAGGACAGTTACTCTTCATTTCCAAAAAATCATTATCCCATCGTTTCCTCCTTGAACAGATGTATGGTGGCATGCGTGGCATCAAGGGACTCGTCTGGGAGCCTTCGGTACTGGATCCCGAGGAAGGCATACGATTTCGAGGAAAATCCATTCCAGAATGTCAGAAGCTACTGCCAAAAGCTGCAGGGGGCGCCGAACCACTTCCGGAGGGTCTCTTCTGGCTTCTGATCACCGGCGACGTACCGAACGAGGCTCAAGTTAAGGCGATATCCCGTGAATGGGCATCAAGGAGCTCTCTACCGGATCACGTGGTTAAAGCACTCAATAACTTTCCCAAGACACTGCACCCCATGACCCAATTCTCCGCCGCGATCACGATCTTGAATAGCGAGAGCCAGTTTGTTAAGGCTTACACTGGTGGCGTACATAAGAGCAAGTACTGGGAGACCGTGTATGAAGATTCGATGGATCTGATCGCGAAGCTGCCGGTGGTAGCCGCGACGATTTATAGGAATATATATAAGGGTGGTAAGGGCTTAGGGTCCGTCGATGCGGGGAAAGATTGGTCCTGGAACTTTGCGAACATGCTGGGTTATGACAATGCCCAGTTCATCGAGCTCATGCGTCTGTACCTAACGATACACTCTGACCACGAAGGAGGAAATGTGTCCGCTCACACGACCCATTTGGTAGGATCGGCTCTTTCAGACCCATACTTATCGTTTGCCGCCGGCATGAATGGCCTGGCAGGGCCACTCCATGGTCTTGCAAATCAGGAAGTATTGGTCTGGCTAGAGAAATTGCGCTCACAAGTCGGAGACAGTCCCAGCGATGACAAACTTAAAGAATTCATTTGGAATACTTTGAAGAGCGGTCAAGTTGTACCTGGCTATGGACATGCTGTTCTTAGGAAGACCGATCCCAGGTATACTTGCCAGAGAGAATTTGCGATGAAACATTTGCCGGACGACCCATTGTTCAAGGTAAAATTTTTATATGCCACACAGATCAATAGTTTTTGAAATGGAGTATGTTGACAATTGATATTAATTATTGATTATTTGGTCTTACAGCTGGTGGCCCAAGTGTATAAGATTGTACCTCCCGTCCTTCTGGAGACTGGAAAAGTCAAGAACCCATGGCCCAATGTAGATGCTCATTCTGGTGTTCTTTTGCAATACTATGGAATGAAGGAAATGAATTACTACACTGTCTTGTTCGGTGTATCTCGAGCTCTTGGAGTCCTTGCTTCCCTTGTCTGGGACCGTGCTCTTGGTTTACCTATTGAAAGGCCCAAATCTCTAAGTACCGATCTCCTCATGAAAGCTGTTAAAGCTTAAAAAACGTTTTTATTTATAAAACTTCAAACTCATTGTAACTGCCCGAGTTCATATCATTGTCACCATAAACTCGGGGACCAGAAACTGACTGCTTTGTATCATATTAGCGATACATAGGATATTACAAATTTTAACGAACTCATTTAGAATTCATCTTAATACCTACTTCAACGAAGTGGTTTTAATCACCGAGTCTTGTTAAACTGGATCCATAGAATTAAATATTGGAGACGACGGCTAAGCACATTGTGCAACTGTGTACTCTCTAAAAATAGGTACATAAAAAGCAATTTAGGTATAGATTACATTACAAATGGTCTTACTTACATTTTCGAATGTTTTAATAAAAGAAAATTGAAGTAAGTGCTCTATAGTTTTTGAGCATAGATTGGATCGATACATAGCTACAACTGCCAAGTTTATGAAGCAATGTGTAAAGTGCACCAAAAATAGATAAGATACATTGTAAATACAGCTGTCACTTGGTATTTATATTAAGTCACAGTAAGTTTGTGACAATAAAATACGTTAACATAATATAGAGAATGACCAGAATTTCTGATATAAATTTTAGGTGCACATAATCATTGTCTTGCCCCACAATTTAGCAGACACTGCCTAGAAGTTTTCAAAGCTTTTTTTTAGAATTTATGTAGCATAACAAATCAATAATGTTATACACCTATCAAATAGAAAAGATTTAACAAAACCATTAAAACAGAAATGAAATGTATATGGTGCTAGTTAATTTAGGAAAATTGATCGTAAATTTCTTGGACATTAGTGTTTCATTTTCAGACAGGTCACATTATAACATTGAAGTTTAACATTGAAGTGCTTTTAACGAGATACATAAAGCTAAAAAAAAACACGAATTGTGCAGGGCTAATGAAATACTTAAGTATACAGTGTTAAAAGGTGCTTAACGTGCTTATTGTTGGTTTTAAACTTTTCAGACACATTAATAATGTGATCCGATCGTATATTGAGCTATCACAGTTTACATACATTAAAATGGATGACCAGTGGTAGATCCACTGTTACAAGAATGAATGAGTGTGTGCGATACTTTATTTATAATGAACGTGAAAATAAATAGACGTTTAAAAATCATACGTGCGAATTTATTTCAATGTACATAATTGAATACAGAATGTGAATAACTTATAAAGCAATAATTTTCTCAATTGTACAATGATTTAAGATGCATATAATATTAACCACAGTACATTTAATACATTTTCAAAGTAGAAAACTCCGTAAAAGGGTATAAAATGCAATAACTGAGACCATTCAAAATAACTAATTTGTAAAAGTACTATACAATAACTGTCACATTGTATATACATTTTTTGATTGGCAGTTTAGTTAGAGAAAAGAAATTTTACAACTTTACATACAAGAAAAGAATATTTGACGTTGAATAAAAGAATATAAAAATTTCTATGACATGTGAAAAGGGTTTAGCAGCTTTTTTATCTAGTATTTGTTGAACAGCAGTTCAATCAAATTGATTTTATTACTTTCAATTCGAATATTATTTAATAAAGTTGGACGAAATTTTCTTCTGCAAAGGCAATTGATAAAAGAGAATACAATTAAAGTTTGGTACACTTTACTTTTTATTTGTAAAGTGACTGCCTCCCATGATTTTGTCTATTACCGTTAAACTACAACAATCTGTAAGTAGTACTGTATAGTTTCTAGTTATGTTTCTTTTGTAAACAAAACATTTTTTGCTGTTATAAAGAATCTGTAATATTTTGGTATGTGATATTGAATAGTGTATAAGAGCTTTTTCTCAATATGAGAAAAGTATTATTTATTTTTATGAAATTTTAAAGGTACAATCTCACTCTGGACTTAGACGGCATTTATCTTTCATACAATGTTTTTAACAATTTCTGTAGTCATTTCCTGGTTACACTCATTGATTAATGGTTAGCATTATTAATATTTCATATAATACTCAATATTATCTATTGGAGTATTCCTAGCTACATAAAAGTTAGTTATTACATTCATAATTTAAATAAAATTAATGAGGCAGCTGTCAGTTGGATATTTATGGTACAGGATGATAAGGAAAATACTCTAACACTCTAAACATGAGTACTTCAAGTAAATTGTTACACATAGATTTTTTGAGGAAAATTCTTACCAAATTATAAGATATAATGTATTTTTTAAATCATCTTTATAATCTCACTTTATGCCTATTTCTTTCTAGAATTAAGCAAATTATAGATCATCAACCAACAACTGACTCATTATTGAATTCATGTATCACAGAGCAGTTAGCTTTCTGCCTTTAAATGTTTCGTTGGGTTAGTGGGGTAACCTTGCCATGAAGTCTTACAAGATATACGCATGTATCAAGCACTAAGAAATCTGTTTAAACTCTTACATGAAAACATAAAAAACATGTGGTAAATCGGTGCAATACCGGACTTTACTTTTTACAGTTGCTTACTGTTAATGAGCAGTATAAAAAATTATGTACACAGGTCTACATTGTAATTACATAAACCTAACTATTTGTTTACGGCGCATGAAAGTACAGTAAATAGGTATTTGCCTATTGCTGATTTTTACTACAGATGCAGGTGGACGAGATAAAAAAGTGTCAAGCACAATCTTATAGTACTTTACTTTCCATTAAAATTTACGCAAACATATCTGAAGGGTAAAATCAGCATAAATTTATTAGTGTTTTTTTACAAATAACTTTTGGCATAATGCATATGAATATGCATATTAAAATACTCCATTTCTCTGAAAATACCTTTAATGCCTTTTGCTTTTTCATACGATCCTGATTTTGACTTTTAACAGGCGTAATGTGTATAATACAACCCACAACAATACATCACTCATATCTGTTTAATTTATGTAATTGTATTCTGATTTCCTATCACATTAGTATTTAAGAATATATTTACCCGTCCACCACCCGACATCCAAAATGTCTGCTGCATTAACTAGAATACGCAATTACACTTTAATAGTCATACTTGAAACTAATTCTCGGACTTTAAGAAAATGATCATTCATGCCTGTTCCATTTGTACAATCATCAAAGTGGCACAGTAACTTAGAGTGCACGTATATTTTACATATCAGATATTTTGTTACTTTTATAGTCAACTCTCATAATGTACGTCATGTTTTTTTTAAACGTCCAACAATCCATTCCAAGCCTTGGTAAAGTCTAGAAAAATATTTTTATGTACAAATTATCTATAAAGAAATACATTACACAGATTCTTACCCCTCTCCTGTAAGTGCACAACAACTTTGTATATGCCACTGGTGCTTTTTAATTGATGTCAGATCCAATTGCCTCGAGATTTCAGCTGCCGTCATACTACCTTTCAAGTCTTGTTTATTAGCATAAACTAACACATTAGCTTTACTTAATTCTTCATGATTTAACATAGAATATAATTCTTCTCGTATCATCCCTAGCCTCTCACGGTCGGTACTGTCTATGACCATGATTATGAATTCAGTGTTTGTATAATAAGTAGACCATGCAGCACGTAAGCTCTGTTGTCCTCCCAGATCCCACATTATGAAATGTATGTTCTTCCAAACCACTTCTTCAACATTTGACCCAATGGTTGGTGATGTATGTACAACTTCATTCATTAGGAATTGATATAATATAGTAGTTTTCCCAGCATTATCTAATCCCACCATAACTATTTTATGCTCTGAAAAATACAAAAGTAATGTAAATTCAATATATTATAATTACTAAAGCTAATACAATATGTATATTGATTGTATGATAAAGCATGATGCATTAATCCACATTGTTTACTCAAAAGAACATTTTAATTCATTTACATGTTATATTTATTTGATTATTATTTAAAAGAGTAGTAAATTAAAAGATATAAAAAACGTATGTTAACATATGTCTTAAAATATTTTTCTATACTGCTTAAGAAAACCTGAAAAAAGCATTCATAATTGGTTTAAATTGTGAATATAGAAGAATAATGTAACATTTCTATTCAAGTTGCCATACTCAAAATAAATTCATTCATGTTTAAATCTGAATGCTTGAAATGTGTTATCTTTCACAATTAGAAAGTAGATTAGAAGTTTCACTTTATATACCATATGAAACCAGATTTAGAAACACAAAGTATAGAATTTAAACCATAACATTTATGACTGTATTTAGAAGAATGTGATTGATATATATGTAATTATAACAGACAAATATACAAATATTTATACAATATTTAAATATAATATAAAATTGATTCATTCAATATACGATTAACAACAATAAACATTTGGGAACAACTGTAAATTTTCTGAAATTACTATTTATTTATGTTTCGCATTTAACAAAAATTGCTTATGGCGATGAATACACGACGTATATGACAAATTAATTCACAATAAGCATCAGGCAACGCATATGTAACAAAGTAATAGCACAGCAAATATCCAAATTACCCTCGTTCCCGAAGAGGCTCCACAGTTTTGCGAATAGTAGTCCCATATTTCTTGCAGCTGCCAAGACCTCGTGTACCGATATTTACTGGATCGTATCACTATATAGCCTTAGCTACGATAAAACGGAATATATTTACTTTCACAAATAGGGTATTTCATTGTCGTAAGGTTAGGTTTCTTGCTCCTTGCGTATACTTTTGAACGTTTGCAAATTCAGCACACAAACTGTTCGAAATGGGGCATCGTTGATCACATAATTAATGTAAGCAATGAGCATCCGAACAACCAGAAACTCACTGATTACAGTGTTGAACAGAAAGATACGCTCCTCTCTCCTTACTCTTTTAACGAAATCGCGACATGTTGCTTTTCCAATTAAAATATACGTCTGTCTCGTTGGCCCAATCCCGTTACACTGGTATCTAACAGTGACGTCAGGTATCCAGTTCGATCCACTGATTCGTTCATATAAGGTATCCCTCGTAGCCCGCGAAAAACGATGTTCATTCGGAAACTTATTTCAGCGTACGACGAAGTTACGAAATATGGTCGAATCATTGAGCTATATACGTTTCATGCAATTTAATTCCACATATTTATAGTCTATATCGACTTGATAAAATTTTTACATTTTTACAATGCTACTAAACGAAGGAACAAATTAAAATCAATTAAACTCTGTTAGAATCGTAAATAGCCTTGTATACATGATAATTTACTTAAACAACAAATTGTAGTTTTGTGGTGCAATCCCCTGAAATTGAGTTATGTCCGATTTACATCTATCTACTCCTTGAACTAGTTAAAACTGTGCCATGCCGATTAATCACAAACTTCTTTCATCTGACAATGAAATGTGAATGTTTCTGACCAAGCCTCCTTGATAGACTAAGGTTTATATTCTGTGATATATAAAGAAATGGACTAGGTTTTGTTGCGGTAGATAAGAGTTTATTTGTATTTGAGTGAGCTCTCGCACACTTTCTTATAGTGGGACGCGTAATAAAAACTTTTAAACGTAATCGCAAAATATGTGTTCCTTGTATTGGTGTAAAGTAGTGCTGACTCCATACTGACCTTGTGTGCGTTGCGATTGGTCTGCAGAATGTCGGCTGACACTCAACGTTCGTCAGAACGAATATTCACTACCGAACCATCGAACGGAAGGTTATAGACACTTGTTGCTTTCTCATACTACATCGAAGAGGTTGAAGAAAATTTACACCAGTCATATACCTTTTTGGCAAAAATGTCGAAGCCGTGAGTAATATTATTTTATGAAATAACGAAATAAAAAATAAAAAGTTAATTTGTATTTGTACTTAAACCGGTCAAAGTACAAATTGCTTTTCCGGACTTAAAATTCAGCATAATTTGGCGAGAAATATATTAAGTAGTAAAGAGATTCTAGTGTGACTATTAACACGAACATAATAAGGAACATTTCAATATATAGGGTGTCCTATTTAAATCGATGAATATCATATAAACTATTGATATCAAAATGTTTTACATAAATATTAAATAATTTTTAGAAATACATTATACCATGTATGCAAATTTGTTTTTTTACAGATACATAGAAGACATATAACAGTTAACTAAAATATATTTTTTAATGCATTAATTGATGCAATTTGCTATTTTCTACATGAAAATACTAAGCTACCTGCTGAAAAAAATCATTAGTATATGAGATCTGTAAATTTTATTATTTGGCAGTGGTATTAGTACTATATACATCTATCAATACTTCCATTTATTAAGTTGATATGCAAGTATATGTCTTTTACCTTGAATACAGACTTGATCTCTACATGATCCTTCAACCCATTATAATATTTCTAAGACCTTTATATACAGAATAGCAAGATACATCCATTGATTCATTAAAAGACAAGAAATCTTAATAAAAAAGAAACAAAATCGACCTTCATATGTCCTCTACACATTCATATAGAAAAAACTTATAGTATACAATGTATTTTCTGATACAGATACCATTCAACTTTTGTCAAACATATTTTAGTAGTATTATAAACAATTTCAAAGATATTAATTTAAGTTGATTTAAATGGGACACCCTTAATATAATATAATCAAACTGAAGCATTATTTTCTTTTTTAAATTCATTTTTGGCCCCGATCGCTAAAGTCGTTTAGCCTAAGATCTACTGTTTAAGATAGGTTCTAAACCATCAGAGTTGCAATATATATATCACATGAAAAAACCAGATGTGATGAGCAGAATTCAAATTCGGATCTCCCGCGTGGAAATCCAAGCTTCTATCCACTATACCAACATAGCTTCTGAAGCATTATTTATCTTTTACGAATAAAATATATTTGACAGTGTTGCAGATATTGCCCTTATTGGTTTAGCAGTCATGGGACAAAATTTGATATTAAATATGAATGATCACGGTTTTGTTGTCTGTGCATTTAATCGAACAACGGATAAAGTAAAATCTTTTTTACAAAATGAAGCAAAAGGCACTAAAGTCATTGGTGCTTATTCTTTGACGGAAATGGTAGAAAAGCTTAAATCTCCAAAAAAGATTATGCTTTTAGTTAAAGGTAAGTCGTAATTTATTTAATTAAAATCTAATACTAAAGATTATAATACAGTTTGTAAATCTACATTTGTTATTAAAGTTATTTTCACTTTAATTATAAGTAGAACTACTATATCGGGATTGTATTACATCTAATTCTGTTTTGATACGATAGGTACGTTTCAGAACAATATGTATAAAAATAATTGGGGTAAAAACAGAATTGCGTGTATATATAATACGCTGTTCAACATCAGCATAATAATATGAAATACAAACATTTTTACCCTTAAAGCTGTGTAATATGTATTATGTTGTAGTACAAGAATATTCATTTCTGTTTATATTAGCTGGCAGTGCTGTAGATGCGTTTATTGATCAACTGGTTCCTCTTTTATCTCCTGGGGATATTATAATTGATGGGGGCAACTCAGAATATCAAGATACAGATCGTCGTACAAAGCAATTGGATAAGATCGGTATTCTTTTTGTTGGAAGTGGCGTTAGTGGTGGAGAAGATGGTGCCAGATATGGTCCATCTTTAATGCCTGGTGGCAATCCGAAAGCTTGGCCACATATTAAACCAATATTTCAAGTAACAAAACAATCAATATCTTATGGTAAACAATGTGAAACAGTTCTAAGGTTTATGAAGTAAAATATTTCAGGCGATTGCTGCTAAGGTCAATGGCGAACCATGTTGTGATTGGGTTGGTGAAACCGGTGCAGGACATTTTGTTAAAATGGTACACAATGGAATAGAATATGGTGACATGCAACTGATATGTGAAGCATACCATATAATGAGAAATGGTTTGCACCTTACTCAAGAAGAGATGAGCAATGTTTTTAATGAATGGAATAAAGGACAGTTAGATTCTTTCCTGATTGAAATTACTAGGGACATTCTTCGATACAAAGATGAAAAAGGTTATTTACTTGAACGTATTAGAGATACGGCTGGTCAGAAAGGAACTGGTAAATGGACGGCCATTGCTGCATTGGATTATGGCGTTCCTGTAACTTTAATCGGAGAATCAGTCTTTGCTAGGTGTCTCTCTGCTCTACAAAGTGAGAGAATAAATGCAAGCACAATATTGACGGGGCCAGATGCTGTCTATACGGGTGATAAAAAAACATTCTTGCAACACTTACAGAAAGCTCTGTATGCATCAAAAATTATTTCATATGCTCAGGGTTTTATGTTAATGCGAGAAGCTGCAAAAGTTCATGATTGGAATTTGAATTATGGTGGTATTGCGCTCATGTGGAGAGGTGGATGTATTATAAGAAGGTAAGGTTGTATACACAAATCTAATCAAAATATAATAAGCAACTTTACATGGAACACATATTTCCAATATTATTTCAAGGACAAAAAAGAACAAAATCCTAAGCATATTATACATATACGTATGTTTTTTGTTACTTTTTTTGTTACAGTGCATTTCTTGGAAATATAAAGCAGGCCTTTGATAAGAATCCGAAATTATCCAACCTATTACTAGATGATTTCTTTGCTCAAGCAATGAAGGACTGTCAAGCTAGTGCTCGAATTGTAATTTCAACTGCGGTAACACTTGGAATACCAACACCTGCTTTAGCAACTGCTCTAGCTTTCTATGATGGCTTTCGAACTGCCCGACTACCAGCAAACTTGCTCCAGGCTCAAAGAGATTATTTTGGGGCTCATACATATGAATTGCTAGATCACGAAGGAAAATTTGTTCATACTAATTGGACCGGTCATGGTGGTAATGTGTCTGCTTCAACGTATGATGCATAGTAACAGAAAAGGAAATAATATTTGTGCTGGGTACAAATATAAGAAAACGCACATGTGCGATAAAAATAATGTCATAATCAGAACTGATGAAAATATTTTTATATATATATAGAATATATATATTTAATGTATACGGAATATTTTTTTATTCATTGTTGTATCAGTGCAATATGAATAATATAAATATTTGTGATCTCCACTGAGAAGGTTGTGTTTCAAAGAAATAATGATAGAGCATAAAAATAAAAGTGATGAAAAAGTGCCAATGTGAGAGAATTGATTGTGAGCGAAATCGACGGTAATTGTAAATGTATTATCCGCGTTTCTCTTTCATATATGAAAGCATTCCCGTAAGAGTATCAGAGCATGAAGGCGTGTTGCATGTGAAACCGCTACGGAAGTAATTTAATCTAACCTTACTTTTCTTATACCCATTGCCGTATCATACTTTTAATAAATAAGGACGTCAGCATGAGTGGCTGTTACGTGCAACTTTTATGACAAAACAATATACGTGCTTACCCATACTGTGTCGAATAATATGCATAGAAGATTGCATGATGTACGGAAACTAATTTAATACATAATCATCAAATTATATTACAGTACAAAGTATAAAAGATAGTTTATTTATGTCAAATACCGTTTTAATCATATAACTCGAAGTTACGCGGGAGACGCCTATTTTCTACGGACCTGAAATGCGCCGGCTTGTCTGACCGTAGACGGACGACGTAGTCTGCAGCGTTCATTTGCAAAATGGCTGATTATAGAGAACGCGATTCGTATTATTCCCAGACGGATTTACGGTCGAAAAACGATGATCCACCGAATTCACGTTTATTCGTCATATGCCACAAAAGTTTGGAAGAGGATGACCTTAGGAAGGCATTTGAAAAGTTCGGCAAAATCGAAGATATTTGGGTGGTCAAAGATCGAAATACAGGAGAGAATAAAGGTAGTCTGTCTGTATAACTAATCAATAAACATTGTTTTTCTTCCCTTATTTTAATGTGAATAGATTTTGACAGTTTATATTTGAATTCTTTTATCAATGGTGTTTTTCTGTTTTTCCTATTTTATTATTTTGTTTTGTTAATAATTCATCAAATATGCATTGTACATACAGGAGTTACATACATAAAGTTTTCCAAAACGTCAGAGGCTGCTTTTGCCCTCGAAGAAATGAATGGCAAGATGTTAGGATCTGTTGGTAGACCCATAAAAGTCATGATAGCTTCCAAGTAAGGCAGATATCAATTGGTTATAAATATTGTTTGAATTATCTTAAACTTTTATGAAATCTATTGTTCATAGCCGTGATCAAGGTTCTGTAAGAGAAACAAATGAAGAAGAAAGATGGGTGCGTTTGTTCTGTGTCCTACCAAAATCCATGACTGACAATGAACTTCAGCAAGAGTTTTCAAAGTTCGGGGCTATTGAATATGCAACTGTGGTCAAAGATCGGAATACAAATGAATCTAAAGGATTTGGTTATGTTAAGTTTAAAAAAGTGTCCAGTGCAGCCAAAGCGTTTGAAGAATGTGATAGAAAATATAAGGCAGTCTTTGCGGAGCCGAAGAAACCAAAACCTGAACACATAGATGCAAAGTACAATAATGGTTTGTCATCGCATTACGATAACTCTGCGGGGGGATATAACTCATCAAACTTTGGAAAGGGTAGCATAAGCTTAGAAATAGCTACAAATTATCCAAACTCGGATGGGTATACCCATTTACAAGTGATAGCCCACCCAGCTTTGAATCAGGATCAATTATGGAAATTATTTGACATTGTGCCAGGAATGGATTATTGTCATTTAAAAAGCGACGTCAGATACAGAATGCCAAGAGGTCAAGCAGTTGTAGTTTATTCGAATCCTAGTGCAGCAGCATATGCACGAGAGAAATTTCATGGATTTGAGTATCCTCCTGGTCATAGAATGATAGTCAAACCAGATTTAAGCAGTGCCCCACCAAAGAGTGCAACTAAAGCTGGCAGTTCTACGACAGGAGGAATTACCAATGCAAGAACAGATCTGGCACACTTAGCAGAAACCATTGCTCAAGCTACATCTTTAATACAAGCGGCAGGACTTACTGCACCAAGTAAGAAGTTTCATATAGTGCTTAGGTTTACCAGTGACATAGAAACTTCTATAATAGTTGACCTTACATTTCGTGTTTCTATTACGTGCATTTTCAGGTTTAGAACATACAATGTGTGTTAAGTTACCACCAATACAACCAATGGCGAGTATTGACGCTGAAGTTGCGAAGAGGTGTTTCATTGTATGTGGACCACCAGTGCCACCCATTTATGCTATGAAAGATGCCTTTTGTAGATTTGGGAATCTTATTGATGTATACATGCTTCCAGGAAAAAATTGTGGTTACGCAAAGTATGCCTCTGTACAAAGTGCGAATGAAGCGATTGAGGTATTAATTCATGCTGTTCTATACTCTTCATTTCTTTATTTATGGATAAAATACATTTTTATTGAAAGATGTATTTTTTATTTATACCAATTACAACTTGATAGCTAAGGTTTATAGATTGAAGGATACTAACACGGGAAATATGACACTGCTTTATAGGTGTTACATGGACAAGAAATTTGCGGTTCTCGATTAAAAGTACTAGAAGCCGAAGAGCGTAATATCGGTGATGATCGTAGAAAACGATTACGAATGGACGAAGATGAAAATTAAAATCATTTTGTGTGTCTCGTAAGTAGATCGCTGGGTATGTGACAGTGAGATACAGAAAAAAAAAACAGAAGGGGAGGGAGAGTGTGAGAAAAAGTGGCATTTGATATTAACACCCCGACGTTGTTACCGACGATTACTCAACTGCGCAGAATAGGAGAGAATGTAATTTTTCTATTTGTCTTCACAGACTGACTGGTATACACAAGCCGGACGCACGCAACAAAAGAGACGAATTTTAAGACTCACTTGACCACGTTGGGCCTGCATCCAAGGAAACTACTCCAACCACCTACCTTTAACTATTGCTTACATTTGCATTCAACGTTACTGAAACTTAAACGATACATTACCTTATCTTTACATATTGTTACATACATCTGACATTTTGACGGGGCCTGTGCGAAAAGTGATCTTAAATATTCACCTTCCAAACTCGAAACTTCATACAAGTACCTACTCTCAGTTTCTTGTATTGAACATATTTTCTTTCTTCATGCGTATGGATTAAACTTCTTTTCTTTAAGATAAGGAAATTGCATGAATCGAAATAGGATCTGAAATGTTTGTAGATATTAATTACTCTAAGAGTATAATAGTCATGACTAAAAATAAGGAAAGAACGATATATTCATAATTTTCTATTAAGAATGTATTGAGATAGAAGTCTATGAAATTCAAAAAAAGTCAAGTCAGGGGCAGTATCGTTTGTAGAATTTGAAAATCGAGTGTTGCAAAGATACACATTGTACAAAATCATATTATATAATTATATATATATACATAATTATATATATAAATATATACATAAATATATATTATTACTGAAACGTCCAGTAGTCTTGTTTAAAAAACAAGAATTAGAGAATGAACTATTCGCACAGGCTTTATTGTAAGCTGTGCTTTAAAATTAACAATACAAAAATTTGCTTTTAATTTATGTTTTATTGCTCTTGTGTTATTCTCTGTCAGCTATATTATGTGCAAAACAAATGCAAAACAACTTTTTTCTAATATATGCCCAAGTATCTTTATAATGAAAAATCGTAACAACATTAAGCTTTAAAAAGTTGAATTCCAAAACAAGATATATCTGTAAAATTAAAGAAAATATTCGTTCAATATCAGGTAATTATGTTGTTGACAAATGATTTAAAATATATGTTTTTGCTGGTTAATGATAGACTTCAGATACATACATTAAAATACAACTAAATGCTCTGAAGATATATTATGTTTAAATTTAAAGATATTATATAAATATTTGAGTTAAGCCTACCTCTTGGTAAGCTTGAGCTTGTGATCTATTATGTTTTTGTCATATGTATATGCTATGCATATGGACTAGGATGTTAGGATACACTGAAGATTTCGGTTCAGACGTGCATTGGTCATTACATTCGTGATGCATATTAAACACAATGTACACTTAACTTTAGACTTAAGGTTTCCTTACACAGGGTAAAAAACAGAAAACAATGTCGTACAAAGCATCTAAAACGTTAATGAGATAAGGTGAACAGTTGATAGAATAATATGAAATTATTATATTGTATAGCAAAACATGGATGCATCTTGTTTTGGATATATCTAGATTATTTCTGTAAATAACTACATTCAAGTGAATGTATGATTATGTATATTTTTTATGATTGAATCAAATCTCATCATAAAGGAATATTTTCTTAATAAGTCTGTGCTATATTCGTGATCACAAAAACTGTTACGTCAAATACCAATGATTGACGCACAACATGAACGTTTTATGATGGACACATTTGTACGCGTATTAGACTTTTACTTTGTGACTGTACGTAATGATGCTTCAGGAGACTGTAACTGACTTGTTTTAAAGATATAAAATACACATTGAGTACGTAAACCCTACACTGACTTTCACTTACTTTCAGTTACTTTTCTACGGAAACAGAATTCCCATTGCATGCTTATAAAAAATGTATCGCTAACATATGTTTTCTCACTTTCAGGATGCCAGAAGGATTCCATGAAGTATATGTACCTGATGACTGTGATATGTATATAGCTATGTAAGGCAACATAGTATTTCTACAATTGTATACAAAAACTAGCAGAGTACAATAAATTCTGTTTTATTTAATTTTACACGCCTCATCGCGAATAAGACATGTCTCAATTTCGACGTCTAGGGTTCCATGAAAAACGTATAAGAAAATCTTTCCTTTATAAACCTTTACATCGTAATGGAACTTACATTATGCAACATGATTTTTTTTTTAACTTGTTGATAATATTTAAATAATTGTTAGATTGTACGATTTTGATAGAATAAAAGAAAGGCGCTGTTAAAAGACTACAAATTTTCTCGTTACCCCAAAAAATAACATTTTCATCAGGTGTCGCAGTTAGACTGGTATAAATAGATTTCCCGCCAATCCACTTCCTTCTAACATCGTAACCTGCGACGATAGGCAAGGTGGGGTAGGACTATTTTAATCCCGTTTATCGTTCCGTGACAACTAACTGGGGCACGTTCTGCATCGATATAGGATAACAGTGGAAGAGAGGGGATGACGGCTCACGTGTTTTCAAACGTGCTGTCTGATGCCGGACAGTTACTGAGCGCGTTTGTACCTAACGTGGCTTCAGTCGCATGGATATGCTCATTGAGTTGTGCCATGGTGCTTATGTTAAATGTGAATTTACATAGTCTGGTGAAATTATTTAATTTGTTTACTATATCCACTTTCATGTTAATAATCACAGTGCTTTATTCATCTATCAACGTACAAAAGAGCAATATATATACGTATATCTTTCCCGCCATTGTATAAGTTTGATTTATACGCCAGTACAGCCGTTTTATCTAATTGCGTAAAGTATAGAAATGTTCCGGGAACAACGGGTTGAGTAAATTTCGTATAAGTGATAAATTACGTTGGATATTGAGTTGCGCCAAATCTAAGTCCGTCCAAAAGCATGGAAGAAGCGTCTACCGGAAATGCCAAGGTTTCAGATTCTGGATATTCGAACACATGCAGCAACAGTCAATCGCAAAAAAGGTAAATATTGTCTTGTAATCCCTTTATAGTTTTCGTGAATGACATGCGTTAAGTGTCATTTTATACGTATTAATTCACGAGAAATAATCGTATCTTATTCAGATTAACATATTATTAAACGGTCAATAATATTCGAAAATTCTGTAATACGTGCAAAGGTACCTGTTGTATAACAAACAAAAGTTAAAGAACGCAATATTTATTACATTGTTTTCTTGCATGAATCATCGGGAACGTGGTAGAAGATGTGTTACGTTTTTAATACAAATGACTCTATAGATATATGAATAAATAGGTCGGGACACGATTATAATATATTTTCCGAAATACGTAGGACTTATTTATCACGAATTATTTACAAGCTTTTTATGCTTTTTAAAATTTGTTTTTCATTAAACGTAAATTTATTGTTAATAACACACAAACGTACTACTATCTCAGCACATAAATTTGTAGAAGTATAAAAGCTGCTTTTTTATTTATTTTTATTTTGGTATCGATTACTGCAGGTCATTTAGTAATATAGTTATTGCAGTTTAAGTTACACACCACCACACATTTACGATACATATATCGTATGTGGAAATCGAAAGGTGGTGGAAAATATGTTTTGATCGGTTCATAGTCACGTGGCTTTGCGTATATTTGTTATCTGCCATCAATAATTTTTCCGATATAAACCGAGCACTGGATGATATTAACCTTTTATACTCGGTGTTTCGTATACTTAACATCTAAAGGACCTGAAGGGTTATATCATACGCAGCCTTATATAAATCGCGAGACTTTATTTTATCAATTGCGGCAATACATTTTTTTGCAGAATATGCTAGTCGAATTCTTTGCCATGATCGCGGTTTAAGCCTTACTTTTATTATATACTAAAAATTCTTATTTGAGTAGTTACAACGTAAGTTAGTAGGTATGTGGACAGATATTGCACAGGATATAATAAGACGGATATAATAAATCGGATCATAATCCGAGGATGTAATTTTATTTATATCTCGCTTTCTGAAAACTCTCAATTGTTGCTCGTCGCTACTATCTGAATTTGTATAGGCCTTGTAACAGGTTTCTTCCGTACTGCCGTATGATTCACTAAGAAATAATTCTTCTATTTTTCTTTTTGATATTCCAAAAAATAGGGGCAGAAATTTTAACACAAAGAGATGTTTAACCATTCGTCACTATAGAAAACATATTTTAGAAAGAAGAAATTATTATCGAATTTCACACGCTTTCTTGGATACTTCATTCTTGTACGAAGCTTTTCAACCGAATTCATGTCCCGAAGCATTTTACTCTAAACGTGATAGTCTTCTGCTCCGATGAGGAACAATGGGTCCAATATCTTTACACCTGTATCGAGTAAGTTTCAATTTGAGAAGGGCGCATGATATAGCAGTATGCGTGCCCTGATGGAAATTTTCTCACAAACTCGCGTGGCAGTCAACGTGTTAAATTGAGGGAGCGGATATAAATAACGGAAAATTACTAGGCGATTGCAGAATGACTCTTTGATTTACTGTGATTTACAACTCTGAGAGAAAAATATAGCTATATAACGCGGATCTGAGGGTAAACAAAATATTATCAAGAGGTTACCATGGGTTACAGAAGCTGAAATGTGTAGTTATTATTTAACAAAATTTAATATGTCTCTATCCTAATGTATTGCTATTGTTTACCAGCAATCATAATTTTCGATTTAAGGCATTAAAAAAAACACATTAAAATACATGAAAAATAGTATACGGTTTATAACATTATTATGATTGGAATTATAAATATGAAATGTACTGCAATTGTTTTGGATATTTAAATCAATGTTTTAAAAGTCCAACTCTTTCTAATCCAATTCGACTAGACATTCGTACACCTATCGAAAATGCGGACCATACTTCGTACTGGAACATTGGAAAACTTTGAATAAAGAATTTGAACCACTACGATCACCTTCGCGTAAATCGCAATTAGAACAGCTTCTTGGAACGTATTTTGTATGCATAACGACGTTTTTCTATATTTTATGACACCTAAACGACGTCTTAAAAACAGAGTAGCAGAAAAGAAGAATGAAATGTCGACCAAATTCACGTTGCACGAGGTTGCTAAAGCACAGTCCCGAAAAAGTTGTATTTTTATTGCACGTCCTTGAAGATTTATCCTCACTGGAGGAGAACCGCGTTCCTGTGCGTTACTTCCTCCTTTTCTTGTTTAATAGAAAAGTATTTGCGCCATAATTCTACTGCTTTGATCAGTACTTTTACATATTTTGCAAAATAAATGCTAAATACATAATAATATATTATACATATATACGTATAACATATTGATTAGTATAAATGCGCATCAGTAACAAATCACCATTTGTTAATATAATTTCGTTTCTGTCATTTTAATGTTACTGACTTGTTTACATACTGATATTTTACTACAAATACTTATAGTCTAGTGACATTACGGATAAAAAATTACATGTACCGCACCAATGAATACATGTCTTTTCCATCATGGAGAACGCGAATGTACAGCTTTATAGCACGCCTTTGAAGATTTAACCCTTTTTCACATTTAATGCTGAAATATTTTCGGTATAAGGAACAAATAATATTAAGTCGCACTAAATAGGGTTAAATAGGGTTGAATTCACGTGATGGGTCCGAAAATAAACCCGTATTTTGTGGCTTATGAGTATAATCTAAATATATGTCCGGATGTATTGTAGTAGGGGCTTTATGCACACGGTATTGTTTCATTCTTCCTCCACGTTTATTAAGAATACACGAATTTTAGAGGAATAATTAATGTTTGTTATTAATGATTACATATGGATAATCTCCGCTTTAGATGTAGAATAAAATGTAGTTTTAATATAAACGTATATTTAGATTCGCATCGAAATACTATCGGTATTATAATAATGCTAATGGTTACTTGGATTGTTATACGTAACAAATAGTTAATTACCTACACTGCACCAAAAAATTTCTTCACGGCTTTCATTGTTACGAGAAGTCTAACACTGTTTTCGAAATGACATCAATATCTTGGGTGTTAATACAACTTTGATTAGATTAAATTGATAAGAAATGCAATTTTTTACATTTTGTGACAGTAACAAGACAGCATCGTTAAAGCTATATTATTTACTAGAACAATGACGATAATATATGAGATGTATAATTTTCCCTTTGCCGGTTTTTTTCCGAAATTTGATGATTTATCGTAAAAAAATTCGTTATACATTTTTGATTAAAAGTTTTGTCCATTGTTGGCCATTACGTTCTACCAATTTCGGACAGCGTACGAGTTCCGAGTTGAAAAAACCACTACTTAATATACACGCACAAAATTTATATTATCCGGATATATCTAAATATACTATAACTACTTATAAAAAGCGGAGAGAGTAAAGATAAAAAGATAAATAGATCTATGGAAGAATATACATGGTGCATAAAGATAATCGAATTTTTTCGAAAATACATCGTCCTGAATTTGGGAAATTTTTACGGATCATTTTGACCGCATTGATTAGTTTTTGGTATTAAATAGAGATTTGAGTAGTATTGTATTCTTGTATTAAGAATTGCTAAACAGAGATATTGATAGGACAGAGGACATCGCTGTCACCAGCACTCCTTATGCATTCCTATTGGCATACTTGGCATTGACATGTTTCCTTCGCGTTACGGGCGAAAAGCGAATGCTGTGGGCATCGTGTGAGAAAGATAGAAACTCGAACACTACGGTTAAGGCTAACTGGTTTCCCACCATGTCACGTCTGTTGCATTTCCACGTTCGCATTTAATACATGAATGCTTGGGTTGTGAAATGAAATGAAAATGGGTCGTGTGAGATTAATATGTAAGATGAACTGATGTTACGTTATGGTAATACAACACTTTATTTCCTACAACGTTTTAGCGTTCTTAATTTCGACAAAGTTATACAAAATAAAAATTGCGCTTATTTAATGCCTTGTTTATGCTAGACTTATTTCACCGATGAGGTTTTAACAATGATTGTAAGGATAATTATTAATGAATATATTCGTTGGCAAAAATTTGTCTGGTTATTAGAATATTTTAGCGATGCTAATCATTAATATTATTTTTATAACTTTTAAATTTATTCAACCCCTTGATCATCTTTTCTTCTTATTCACTGATATATAAATTATTGGATTTAATCATCCATAAATTACATTTTTTTTAAATTTCTGAATTTCACATATACTTTAATTTCCCTTTCTATACAATCCGATACCCTTAAAAGAAAAACAAGACATGATTCATTTAGCGATGGATGAGTGAACTGTCGATTTAGATAATCTACGAATTTGAAACGAAGCACTAACTGAATTACGATAAAGCTTGTAAAAGAACGTTACTTTGAAGTCATCCAGCGTTAATTGAAACTTTCAATGTATTTTTTCCAATTGAATCTTTCAATGTGTTTTTCATGTCTCGATCTCAGACTTCAATGTTTTCCCGCAGATTCCAATATTGCAATAACGCTCGCGTTAATTATGGAATCTATCAATTCACGGATATTTCGAGGGATCCGCGATACACGTATTGTACTTATCTCCCGAACGTGATTTCTGTTTAACACATCTAAAGCACTTACACCTCTGAACATATATAATCGATAGTCAACCCGTTGGCCTGTCCGTACTCGAAGTCACGGGGCTGTAAACGTGAAGCAGTGCTTCTTATGCAATACTTTTTCAGACTAAACGAGATGCAATAAATGCGGGAGCCCGCGTGCCGGTTCCGCGCTGAACAACGGGGACAGTGAAAGGCCAGAAAGACCTGGTCATAAGGGCCGATCGGTAGTCACGTTTGCCAAACATGTGATCGCCACTTTTTTTTCCCTCCTTCCTCCAAGCCGCAACTAGTTTTGCCGATTTTGTGTCAGTAAGGCGCACGTATGACTTTCCCTGCAGCAATTTAATCGGCCAATGGGCCGAGGTCGTATCGCCGTTTGAGAAACACAGTTTTGCAATTGTGCCGTGCTGGTACAGCCGCGTATACTATGCGGCCTTATAACCTTTTACGCAGTACGAATTGGATACATATTGGCAGAAGTATTTTCTGAGATTTGTATTTGACCGCAGAAATTGCATCATGCACGCATTTTTTTTACCCACGTCCGAATCACGAACCGAATATACTATTAATGCGTATCGCCCATAAGGTTTCGATCGATTTTGATAAAAGAGGAAATGTGTTTTTAAAGTTACGTTTTAGTTAAAAGTCTCCATCTATGGAGTTTATCTACAGGAGGCTCAATAGTTGGTTTTGTAGGATGGCGTTCCTTATGTAACACTTTTTAATGAAAGTGTTCTAATAATAGCTATTCTCTTTTTTATTGTTAACGTTCTTCAACTAGTTGATGTTGCCCAGGAAGAAGACTCGAGTTAATTACATTTTATTCAAAATGTATCGAAATTTTATTGGCGCTTGCTATGAATTAGAAACTGTGACAAGTACAGTGAAGCCTAAAGCTTGAAAATAATATGACAATTCATGAAAATGGACGTAATACATACTAGCCAGACCTTTATTGTATTACAAATTACAATATGAAGAATATTTATATTAAGAGCTTGGACAGCGAAGGAATTAATAAAAATTTTGCGTTTTATTCCCATGTGTTACAGCAGCGGCAGCTTGATCTCGAGGAACAGCAACCGCTCCGAAAGCAGCGGCTATTGCGGCAGGCGCCCATCCACATTTGGATCCAGGTAACATGTCAAATTAATCCGTTATCGTCGTTCATTTATAAAGCATCTACTAAGGTATGACACGTCTGTAAAGCAGATCGTATTTTCTACGAGAAACCATGCGGCCTTACCTTGTACGCTAAACGTGCAATTCCATTACGTTTAATGGCTGGCACGTTAAATGTTTTCAAGGCACTATTTAAACACGTGCCTCAAATTAACTAGGATTCGTTGAATTACATGGTAATTGAAAACAGACGACCGATCGAAATGTATTTCCATCCCTTTGTTAGCGCTCCTGCTGGCTTTACGTAAATGACGATGCCAAAATGCCACTTATACTTTGGTCTTGGTTACGTCATTGCAAAAATATATTTCG
Organism: Ampulex compressa; assembly: GCA_038496175.1. Taxonomy (NCBI): domain Eukaryota; kingdom Metazoa; phylum Arthropoda; class Insecta; order Hymenoptera; family Ampulicidae; genus Ampulex; species Ampulex compressa. Next base: position 217,323 of record JBCFXI010000099.1, on the reverse strand, counting down.
TGGATATAACACCGGTTATTAATTACTATCCATCGTGAACAGCTCTTGCGTTATTTTCGAAACGGTCGGAAAGTGTAATTGTTCTGTTTAACCTACACATGATGCAAAACATACGAAACTTAGATACATAACAATTCAGCTTGACGATTTCTATAAAAGGTTAAGAGTAATATGGCTGACAATAATATCTCCTGATTTAGGAAGAGAAAGAAAAAAGTACGACAATTTTTGTAACAACAGGCAATTTCTTTTTTTTTAAATTCATTTTCAGCACTGACCGTTAAGGTCATTTGGCCCAGGATGTATCGTTTAACGTGGATTTCGAACCACCAGAGCCATAGCATACACATCGCATGGAAAAACCACTAGTGATAGACGGGTTTCGAACTCGGGTTTCCCGCGTGAAAGTCTGAACTTCTATCCACTACACCACCGCAGCTCTAAGACAATTGTTTTTATTTCCCCGTGACGAACAAATAAATCATTCCGCACTACATCGAAACGTATTGCAATTCTTAATCTCAATCAAAGTCTGAAATTACGGAGCAAATAGAAAAACAACTTTCTGTAATATCTGTTAATTCTGTCCAGAAGTTATTGCATTTTTGTTTTACACGCTAGTAGTCATACTAGTGAAGTTCATACACACATAGGCGGGAGGGGAATATCCATCCGGATGTGGCGTGCCCCCCCCCCCCCACGTAATTTACTTTATAGTCGTATTTCAAACTAATGCTGTACAAATTCAAACCGGTACAGTACGAATGTCAGACTGTATCGGCTTGGATTCGTACAGCAGTGGTTTGAAATACGTCGATAAGGTAGGATAAAAGTGTGCTCTTCCCCCCTTCTCTCTAAATCAGACAAATATATTTCGAATGCCAAAACTGAGATTTTATATTTTGGGCATCTTTGGCAAACAGAAAAATAGCTAGTAATAAGTTAATAATCGATCTATATTACAATTAATTGGGTTATGAGGTTAACGGAAAATTATTACGCACTTGTACAATTATTGTCTGATTCTTATCCTTGCATTCACATATATCAAATGATTATAGCGACAGAAGAAAGCCTTTATAAATGTCTTGAGTTACGGCCACAAATATAAACACATGTAATTTTTTTGTTGTTTTTTTTTAAATCCATTTTTGGCATCGGCGGCCAAGGTCATTTGGTCTAAGACGCAGTGTTTAAGGTGGGTTCCGAACCACCAACACGTGTCATGCAACGTGCCTTGGTTGTATCTATCGTTAGCGACTACGTAGCGTAAAATATTTCCATGCATTGTTGCATAATACACGGGCAGCTCGTTGCATTAATAGCCCGGCACAGATTTAAAAGATATTTTCTAAAAACAACCGATGTTAAACATTTCCATGTTTCGATTTGCATGGCATATCCCTGAAAAAATAGACAGTTCATGCCGCGTTTCATTGTATCCTTATATTATAAGGTCGTACGGTGAATGTCAAGGAACGTATTCATGAGCAATTATATGCTACTGTTTTTAAGGCTATTACGGCCATTTAAAGAGAATACAGAGCAGACAAGATACATAGATCTGATTTATGGACTCGAAGTAAAGGTCTTTGTGAAAAAATGTATGTTATCAAAGATGAATAACAAACAGAAAATGAATAATATATTTATCAGAGTAGTCTATCTACTCTGATATCTATCTAAACAGTAATTTCCCAGTGTAATATATCGATTATAAATTTACTTACATCCTGGAGATCTGTACTGGAGAATGTACGGTCGGTATACGCGATACTCATAAGTCGCACGGAGAAAGCTCTGCGAAAGGTTCGATATCAGAGTACGAGCTGCTTTTTGCTTATGTAATGAGCAAAGTCACGACCGTTTTATAACATTGTTATATCAGGCATTTTTACGGAATACGCTTTCCGGGTGAAAGCTGTCATTTAAGGAAGCAGTGCATAATGCAAACTAGAAATGTAATACTGTATGAACCGGCCGCTTTCTACGAACAAAGTGTATCTACCGATTGCTGATAATAATAGTGCCACATGTAGTACAGGCTTCTCCTGTTATCTAAAACACTTTATCAAAGCTAAAATACTTTATCAAAAATGTACACTCCTCATTGTTACTTTTGCCATCCGCTTAACATTGGTGGATAACGTCACAACGGTTAATTACGTGACTACAACCTGTTTGGCATCTGCATGCACGTCCGATATATTTTCATCATTCTGACGCAGCATACAGACAACATTGCTATTTTTAGAAGCGTGTATATAGTCAGATACATGATTTATACGTTTATTTCCTACAACTACACGGTTGGACAGTCGGCAACCTTTACACGCGTTCGTTACGTTACTATTAAAAATTGAAGTAATGAAAAATATTCAGATCGCAATTTTAATTGTAATACTACTAACGATCATAAAATATTATAAAATGGCTTGTACTAACATTTAGGTCTATTTTTAGACAGAACTTTGATCACTGTTCACCCTTATATATGTACTGTCTATATGAACTTAGCAATGAAGCATTACCGCAACCAATCAGCAAAAGAAAGGATAAGGAACACAAGAAGAAGTCGAAGACAGTTTTTGCATTTAATGCTGCAGCGGAAATTGCATTGAAAAGTGTCGGCGAACCGCCGGAAACTGCGTTATATAACGCCGTCGTCGCTACGAAACCCATATTTGATAAAAAAACAGGTTGGTTGTGATTCAGAAGTTATAGGAATGAGTGCGCGAAAACCAATTGATTATAAAATTTTTATTTATCCCATGATATTCTTGGAGAATGAAAAAAATATTATCCGAGGAACGTGAACGTAACAGTATTCGTATGTAATCTTTTTCTGATTTTAGCTGAATATAATATATTCTACTAAAAGTGATACATTCAAAATAAGTTGCGTATGTACAAATTCAGTACATGTATTATAAAAAGTAATAGTTAATTCTGATTACGTATACTGAAATGAACTGCACTGACAATGATTGGCTATTACATTGCAAAGGTGTTTAAACGTTCTTAATATTTTTCTAATACCGACAACGTGGTTTCGTGCACTTTTCCCTCTCATTAGGTTCCGCTTGTTATCCAACCAAAAGCTTTAAAGGATTCCCATACATGGTTCCCTTAGTCCGTAAAATTAAGATAGATACGATGAAAAGAATGTTTGCATCTGTTTTTCATTACAGTTTCAATACTGATTAATAAAAGATGTGTGAGCCGTTTTCATAGCCCCTTTTCATTATTTCGTCTGATCATGCGCAGTTTATGAGTGAAACCATTTACTAACTTTTTCAACACGAACATCTCGGTCCTGTTTAAAATCTTAATCACGCAGTGATGATTGGTATCCTTATGCAGACAATTGGTTCTTATATTCGACCAGTTTCTTATGTGAATTTAACAACCATGTATATTGCCTGTAAGGCTGTGCCGTTTATAGAAATAGTTATTGCAAATACCTTATTATAATGTGTACATTATGTACAATATATTGTCTAATAATTACACATAAAAAATTTAGCATGCAATCAAAAGTTCATAACTTCAAAATACAACAATGCAAACATCTTTCATATATAGTTTACAAAAAAAAATATTGAATTTATAGGGTGTAACTTTGAACATTTAATGTAGTAGACAGTGAAGATAGCGAACAAATTTAATGTCCGTAACTTTTACGGAAAAAGTACATATTTCACTAAAAAAATTAATCGAATAAAAGTTGTATCCTTACAACAACAAACGATGGATTAAAACTATTTTTATTACCGTATAGTTTCTTTAATGTAGAAATCAAAATTATTTTTTCTTAAATGCGTACATACACTTTAAACGCAATTATATTTTGTACAGGAAAACAAATGAAAAGATGTCACGTTGCAACATTCACGTGCTCCTTATATAAAGCTACAAAACACACCTTATGTATGTACAAGAGTATACCTTATTTGTTACATATCATTGACTTAAACTGGCATTATATATTATAATATTATTTTTGAAGCAAAAACATAAATGCCATTTTTACGACCACGGCTATGTCAAAAAAAGTAATATACACTCAAATCCCGTTAAATACTCTCTTATTAGCATCACGAAAATAATTTGTAAAATGCTTTACAATATCGTACAATGTTATTTTTCATGCCTTTGCCCAATTCACGCAGCACTGTATGAAGCCTCACTTTATAAGAAGCCTACCGTTTCAAATTTATGATTTTCATTGTCATTCAGCCGTCAAATACGGTTGCAGAACAAGCTGAAATGTGTTTTATATTTTATTTATAATGCATCAGGCTAAGTGCATTTCTATCTCGCTTGTATGATATTAGCATGTATAGCATGTTATTTGTGATATGTTATTCGTAGAGTATGATTTACACTCTATTGCCTTGGTCCGCAAGATTACAACATAAACATTTTTTTTTTTGGTCTAATTCTTTATTTATAATCGTATTTTCTACATTTCAATTGGTACCGTAATATCCCGGTACAAATTAAGAACGTTAGTATGGTAGTGGGTGATGCGCCAGATGCTGAACGTTTCTACCTGATGGTTTTACATAATCATTGAACGCGGTTCCGTGGATAAAGGGCAGTATCGCGTGTATATAAGGCACAGCTTTAGAACTGTTCAGATATAATAACTTCATGTAACATTATCTAGTGTCCTCCATTTATGTAATTATTTACATAATTCTTAACAATCTATTTTGCATAACCAATCCTCAGGTTGGTTTTGTACCGTAATTGAAACAGAATTGTTACGCATTTCTTTTATTCCATCTCAAAGAATACAACATTTGTATCTACAATACGTATTTAATCAACCCGATTTGTAAATGGCCAAGGACTGCACTATACAGTTCGTGAATGTTAATCTTTTTTTTATCCATTCAAACATAAAAGAAAATATTCTCATTAGAGTAACGTCTTATATTGGTATTAAATGTTAAAATGTGCAATCGTGGTTAGTTTTTGATCATTAATTACGTATTATCAGGGATGGTAAAAAGATATGAATCTTTTTGACACTGATAGTCATTTTATATGATCAATGCATGATGTTCGAAGTTATATTTATCGGTTGAGTGTGGATTGTATCTAGTTAATCGAGCGAAATAATTAGGTTGGTGCAAAAATAATTGCGATTTTGACCGATACTTTTAATAACAAAAACCGCTATTACTTCTGCGCTGACCTAGTACATCGCAACTTTAGGCATATTGGACTAAGGAAACATGAACAGCAATTTCCGTTTTTCCCCTGATCTACCGATTACTTATGCAGCATGAACGTAGATTAATACGCCCGTGGCATCCTCGGATGCTGCACCTCTCAAGAAGTAGATACTTAATCCATTATATACCAAAGACAAGTGCAAAGCTAAATATTTTACTAATTAATCCATTTCTAACAGTGAACTAATTAAAGAAAAAATATTTTTATTGAGTTTGTACCTTTTATAGTACTCAGTACAATATTTAATGAAACTAAAAGTTCCACTGCTTAGATAGAAATAAATAAAACACAAGAGTCTGAAAAAAGGGACAGTGGTAAATAATGGGTTAACGCTGCTTTTAATTCGAGATTATTTTTAGCGTTCTATTAATATTATCGTGCTGCCTGGGTATATGCATATCCTTGCCACAGCAATCCGGTTATATGTGTCCGGAAAGACTGTATTGTAACAATAAGAATTTTTGTTGGCGTTATACAAGAAGAAATAGCCACTGTAGAATTGGTGGACGCAACGGATCCTGGAGAGCACAACGGCAATGCAGTAACAGAAGCAAGTCCTGCTTCGCGGGTGAATCATCTGGATGATTCTACCTCTCAAGCCAATGTTAGTATCCATCGAAAAGCAGGGAAGTTACGTGCTTTAGCAGTAACTGTAACCGAAATATGCCTAGGCAAAGAAACTTTCAAATCACTTCAAATTTCCTTGGTCATGGTCGATCGAGGCGCTCGTTTTCAGGGTAGTTCGGAATCAGGCAAATTCGGAGGTGCATCCCGGTACTCGATTATGATCTTAACTCGGCTGCTTCCTGTATATACCTATAAATTGTAATTCAAGGACCGTAAATGGTAGTATTATACGGTACTGAAGCGGTGTCACCAGCCTCGTGCATGAAAAAAGGCATCGTATTGCTTCTCAAATATATCTTATGGATTACAGCTATTGGCTTAATCGGCTTTTAATACATCTTTAATTTACGAAAGACCTCTAATTATTTATATATAAGTGTATATATTGCTTTATACGTATTGTCAACTTGTTCCTTCACTCAAATCCTTTTGAGTCATTTTCTTTTGCGACACTACTTTATTATCGGGCTTGATAGTGAGCCTTACGATTTAACGGGGAAAAATCGATCATGTGGAAAGTATTTTACTAACAATATAATCATGTTATACCCATATAAGAAACATGGTATTAACGTGTGTAGTATCCTGAAACTAACAAGGGATATCTGTATGTAGTATACCTCGGGTACTGCAGTTTCACAAACAGAACCTTATGTCAAAGTTTTGTTTCTACCAAAATATGTGAAATATTAAACGGCAAGCATAATGCAGTTTAAATGGAAGAGGTATTACTTGCATAATACGAGATAAAATAACAAACATTTCTTTATTTATATTGAACATGTCACAGTGTAGAAGAGAAAAATCTACTTTTTTGCTAAAAATAGAATTCCAGTTGTTAAAATATATTTTGTTTTTTTTTTCTCTTTGTATAGTGTAGCGGTATTAATCAAAAAATTAGTTATTTCTTGCTTTTGTTACAATTAAACGCTATTCCAATTTTAATACATGGCTTCCAACCAAAGTTCAATATTCGCAGAAGAAAAATTGATGGCTCATATCTTTGTATGAACCTTACTTATACAATATTATCAGTATCAATAAACTTGATTCGATTAATTTATCATGGAGCATAATGTTCCTCTTTCCGTGCACTTTCCCGTGAAACAAATTTTATGAATATCAAGAAGTGCGTGTATCCAACTAACTTTTCACGCGTAAACCTGCATGATACCCAGTGTAAAATATATTAAGGCACACATAATATAGGCCGTTTATCGAATATAAAGTAAAACTGATGATGCACATAGAGATCGAGTACCATGGCTAATCATAAACATGTTCTGCGTCCTATAGGAAGTATTTTCTGTGGTGATTTCAATGCACGATGGCCTCGTTCTCTATACAACCACTTCAATATCCACAACTCTGGGTTATCCCAAGGACGCCTGGATCGGCCGCTCTTTCATCGATTATGTGCATCCTAAGGACAAGGCTATCTTAGCCGATCAAATTATAAATGGAATAGCAACTCCACAAGATGGCCAATCAAAGGGTAAAGTTAGCTTCTATGTTTATTTTTATCCGCAACAAACGAAAAATAGCTATCGATCAGTATTAGAACAGATAGTTACCGTGCTAATATTGACTTGAATTAGAATGTAAACGCGAGTACAACTGCGATGAAAAATATTCATTTATTTAATGCATTGAGAAGTTAAGTTTTTAAATAAAAAATATTGTATATTGTTATTCATTATGTGACAAAGTTACTGACAATATTACGCGATAGATTTTACTTGTAACTCAATTGAACTTTTTATAACTAATTTATAATCGTAAATTGAATAATTGTAATATAGTATTTTGTGAAATCAATTATTATGCGTAACTTATATTACAACATTGTCAGGTAGCAAAATATCAAATTCTATTCCTAGCAAATATAACATGTCAGTAAAATGGTTTAAATTTTACCCGTGAAACTTACACGATCGTGCTTCACCCTTAGGTTTTAATGGCAAGCGGGTCAGTTTGTTCTGTGGACTTCGCAAATACACGAGATCGGATACTTCTCTTTTCTGTGACAAGCAGACATTGGAAAGATCGAACTCATACTCGCCGTTTCATTTAAGTCTGTCCTTCCGAGATTTTCGTAATTACACGACAGAAAACCAACCCAGAGTCATGCTTTTGGTTCTTACTGCTCATCCTGTTCAATCCGCATATAAAGGTAATATCTACAGTTCGAATTCTTCGAAAGAATATGACCATGATAATAACGTCTATTACGACATACTCCCTTGTTAATTCTTAGATTATTTGTGTTTAAAATAATCGGTGATTATAATATTAGTTCATTGCTTCAGTTTTGTATTCGGAATTTATGTTACGCACAAGATTATTTGCTTCGAGTGGTATACGCTAAATAGTCTGTGATTTCCGGTACAGTTATATTTTATTATCTTCTTCTATTTAATAGGTTTTTTCTTTTTTATTTCATCGGTGGGCTATGTTAAATAAATAGGATCAGAACTGCATTAATTTACGCAAAAGTAATATCCGTGCGAATGGTCAAATATTCAATTGTGAAAATTTGCCATACATAATTTAATTTATTTTATGTATTTTATGTATACACTTTGTGTATTTCAAGTTTATTTTTATTTTAAAGTTATCCAATGGCTCTTACTTAAGATATATATTACGTGTATATTTATCTAATTATACCTTCGTCTAAAGTTTAAATCTGTCTGCCAATGAATCGACAATCTTTCTCCTCTTTTGTTTATCGTCATTGTGAGTAATTAAAAACTACCGATCTGAGAAACGTCTATTCCGTTATCGTTAGTGTTGATCGTTACCCTCTAACATAAAAGAGATTCGCGCGAAGATAGCGCTTGCCAGGAATAGGAATAACCCAAGGAATTGTTATGATTATTCGCAGCGCCGGAAGAAACGATAATATCTTCGGTATTCACGATGCGTCACACAGCGGCGTGTCATATATCTTACGTTGATCCCGACATGGTCCAATACTTTGGCTATCTACCTCAGGATATGGTTGGCCGTTCTCTCTTTGATTTTTACCATCCTGACGATCTTCCGTTCATCAAAGACATCTATGAGACTGTGAGCATACGTCTAAGAAAAACACAAAAAAAAAAACAGAGAAAACCTAGAAAAAAATAGGTGTAGGGGCTTCTTCGTTTGAGTAAGCTCGATAAAAATATTATACGGCAAACATAATGAAAAGAATACTTTAATCTTCGCATAAGCGCAAGGAAGCAAGCCCTGGCGATCGTATATTGATCACCAATATTTCGCAGTTTTCTTACTTCTTACGCATTGTGAAATGTTATTGAACAGGTAATCAAGCTCGAGGGCTCGTCCTTCAGATCAAAACCCTACAGGTTTGGCGTGCAGAACGGTGGTTACGTCGTCCTCGAGACCGAGTGGTCATCCTTTATCAGTCCGTGGACGAAAAAGCTAGAGTTTGTCGTAGGTCAGCACAGAGTACTCAAGGGTCCGCTACATCCTGACGTATTTGGTGTGCCGCAAAAAGGGGACTGGAAGTATCCTGCCAGTCTTAACGAGGAGATACTCAAAGAAGCCAAGATAATAGAGGGGGAAATTCATGCTATTCTTAATCAGGTACGTCCTCATCCATAAGCCATGCACATCTGCTTTGATAATTGGAACACATGTGTCTGTGTTGTGAGACGCAAAAATAATGGAAATACGGGGCATTCTCGGCATTTATTAGTCAAACATGGTACTGTTGTAAACATATGAAAGCAGATATCATTTATTTTGTGAGTGTCCTTAGATATCTTGCTTTTTAATGTAGTAGTACCTTTAGTAGAAGGTTTTTTATGTTTCTTCAGTGTACTTTAAAAGTGTTATGTCAAAACACATTTAGCACATGTATATTTTTATGTCCTTGCATCAGGAATACCAGAACAAATAATACTGGCATTAACTAAATTTGTACGCCAAATGATGCAATAGAAATAGGGATTTGTAGAGTATTTCGATGTACAAGGCCCTCAAAATCTCTCATACACTAACATTATATGGATTTGTGTAAACCTTGGGCAGGATATTTATTTTATTTGAACATTATTGAATCCTACAGATCGCTTTCACACTTAGTACTTATTCACGAGAAATAGCATTGCGTTTAAATGCTTGTACGATTTATTTTGTACACCGACTTTTTTGTGTGCAAATCTCTTCTCAACACCCAGGAGCAAAGTTTGATAATATTTGATGGAATATCCTTTTGAATCGAAGTATCGGCCTTTAGTGCAATGCGCTTCGTAAATACTCAGGAATTCTTGCGTATTCTGCATAGCGGAATATTGTAAAAACGAATGGACGGGAATGGTGCGATAATAAAACAGATATTTAGGGGAATGAAAGACGCGAGCGGTGCGCATTCACGGCGAATAAACGTTTCCACGAATTATCTAACATCGACACGTTAATTCGCTTATTTCCCAACTCTTTCTCTTTTGTTCTATCGTACATGTGCGCAGAGCATCCAAAGAACATCAGATATACCCACACACGATGTATCAAAGAAGTGCAAGGATCTCGCGTCCTTCATGGAAAGTCTGCTGCACGAGATGAAGGCACCAGCCCTTGGAAAGGGTGCGCTCGTTACGAAGGAAAGGAGTTTTTCGGTGACTATTAGCTACGTTTTAGTATCGCTGACACTTACCGACTTTACTAGTAGTACGCTGTAATGTGCTCTGGTGGTATGCTACAAGTACGTTCACACTATTGCATTTGCCATGTTTCACTTATGACGAACAAACTTGGCAGGTATTATTTAATTTAATAATAATATTATGCGACGGCCTTACTATGGCACGATAATTGCACGACGTTTTTTTGGTTCTAAAACATTTTTGCAAATTTTGTGAAATAACTCTTTATCGCATTTTCGTTAATTCCAATTACATTCACATGAAAAGTAGAATATTTATTTACGCTTTGATAGACATCGAATTTTTTTGAATTTATATTGGTTACATTTTAACGTGTATATATCTGTGATTTTTTAAAAAGCAAAAATGGCGACCCAGAAATACATCGAGTTTTGGGGCAACAAAGAGGGTAATTGATATTCTTTTTGCAATACTCTACATTTACGATGAATTTCGGTATTCCAGAGTTTTGATAAATACTTGATTGATTTTTTCTTCTTTGTTGACCTTACATACATAATGCTATATTAAAAAAAAGTAGTAAACCAGAAGTTGACAAAATTTCTATGATTTGTTCGTGAAGTAGCCAGTAATCTTACTCTTTGAACAAAAGAAGAACATCTTAACGCTGGTTTTGTAAATGTGTTACGAAGAGCAAGATTTCTTTCAATTGCTTAATTATTATGTTGTTGCATTTGTTTGGAAACAAGATACTTGTTGCTTCTGAATGATGTATCATAGAATTTTTGCACGGATGAGAAATTGTTATGAGAGGTGAGTAAGGATCAAAATAGTCAATAATAAAGTTTAATAGCCTGAAGATGCATCTAAATAGGTGGGTACAGAACAGCATATAAAAGTCAATACTTGCTGATAACTTTTTTTTGAGTTAGGGTGCTCTTGCACAATAATTCATAAAGTAACATATAATCTAGTTACTAATAAGGAAACAAACGCATCCTAATCAAGAATGTACCAAGTTGTTTTGTACATAGACACAGACGGAGGGCAATGAGAATTATGTAGGTCCGGTGGAGAATAGCGTCAATTTCAAAACTTTGTAGGTATGTTGTTGGTAAGTTCATTCACCTCTTTTTTATTCAATATAATATTTATAATATCTGGTAATACACAAAGCGTTTACAAGTCGATTCAAAACTGTTCTGATAATATAAAGCAAGGAGTTACTGTATTCTAGGATAAATTTTTGCTGATGTATCAAAACGGCTAACTTAAGAGTCCATTACACAGTAATTCAGTACTATATGGCCTAATCTTACATTTTTGTATGCATCCATGCAAGCAATAATGGCCATATTATGGATTTATCATTACCAAAAATCATGTGCTCCCTTTAGTAGTCATTCTCTCCTTTACCTCAATAGTGGGCAATACATCCACGTAAATTTATTAATTTATTTCAAGAATATTATCTGACTTCAAAACATTTTTACTGTTAATATATGGTATTTGTTCAAGAAAATGTGTTTTGTAACTGCGCGCTGAAATTAAAAGGTGATCTGAACTCACAATGTTTTTAAATATGTATGCATTTTTGGTGTTTCTCATATTTTTCTGCATATGATTTCTTCCATGGACTACTAGATTATTAAGATTGTTGTCCAAATATCGATAAGGAATGCTCTGATAAATCCATGTTTGTTTCTTATCTTTATTACATTTGGACGAAGTTACATGCTGTATTTATTTTGTGTTTAAAAAATTTTTATATCGCATAATCTTAACTGTTTATAGTAATATTATATCATTTTATCAGAATTACTATTCGTAATTTTAGGTCAAGTATAAATGTTCAAGTAATATCTTTTTGCACTGCTATTTAAAACGTAAGAAACAAACTTTATTATTGATGGTCAAAGGATACCCTTTCTATAAATTATCCCATGAAGTAAATTTGTAATGAAACTGCAGTGTGTCTTCTTACTTACAAGGTTTTGAAACTAACGAGAAAATAAGACAGAGCAGAATTAAAAAGTGGATGTTATCTATTTTTGAAACAGATATGTAGTGTTGTTAATTTGATCTAATACAAATTGATTCTCAATGTAATAAATAAAGAGATAAATAGTACCATATGACAATTGATCAGTTTAAAAGTATTCTTCATTATATGGGGCAATATAAAAGGTATATAAAGTAAAGGAAAAGATCTTAGTATTATTTCTAGGTAGTCTGAAGCTATTAACAAGGTTGCAATCTGGACAAAGACTAATTTGTTTAATGACACAGTGTTTGTTTGTTCAGTCACACATAACTGCTGTAAATATTGCATTTATATACGCAGAGGATGGCATAGATACGATTTATATTTTTAGCATGTGCTTAATATCTAGATAACCAAGCGCACACCTAACAAGACTGATTTCTTGAAGTGAGCATAACGAAACGCACAAAGCAAATATACAAAAATACTGACAATGACAAACCGAATGAGAGTTTTTTCTAAGTTGCTACAATATACTTGTGAAGGGATCACGCAATCCCTTGTTGCAGGAGCACGACAGCGTGATGCTTGGTGACATATCGCCCCATCATGAGTACTTCGACAGTAAATCCTCAACTGAAACACCGCCAAGCTACAATCAACTCAACTATAATGAAAATATAGAAAGATTCTTCAAAAGTAAACCACCGGTTACTACTATGTATGGCAGTGATGAAGAAAACGTCAATTCAAGCAATGATGAAGGCGGGAAGGTCACTCCCAACTCTACGGGTAAAGAGATTTAATAAGATCTAATTTATTTCCAGGGTAATTGTATGTCCTCAGATATTAATATTGGATTTTGTGTTTTTCTTTTCATAGCAAGAAAATACATGTCACCAATAAATGGAAGCAGTGCAAGCGGTAGTGGAAGCGCTGAAAATCTCAGTAGCGAATCAAACAATCAAACAAGTTCAGCGAGTCGAGGCGATACTTGTAATACAAACAGTAATTCCACTACAATGACCAAAAACTTTAAAACACCAACACTGACAGAATCAGTATTAAATCGTCATAATGAAGATATGGAAAAGATCATGATGCAAAGGCACAGAGAATTACGTTCCACTATAAAAAATAACGACAAAGTGAAAGATGCACGTATTAAGCAGAATGTTGAGAAAATGTCAACAGATCAAATCACGAATCACATTAATCAAACTCATGGGGTCAAACGGAGTGGTAGTCACAGTTGGGAAGGTGATAGTTTTAAGGTAAATACGTATTTAGATTTTGAGTTTTATTATACTTCCCATTTATCGTTTATTTTGATAAGGGGACAAGCCTTGAATCTATATTTAAATAGAATGTTTTATTTATAGGTATTACACATGTATACTCATATTGTACAAGTTATGGCAGCAACCCAACTTTAATTGTTTATAGATGTTAATTGTCGCGTGTAATAGTTTAGCTTATGTTGCATGATTGATACTATACTATACACAAAATTAAGCACTCTTCAGCACTTAAAGGATCGGTGAAATTTTTGTTGTCTCACACCCTAGAACCAACCTTGTTTTACCAATTTAATCTAATCCAAACAGTTAAACAGCAAAATGGAATTAGTATTATCAAATTACCATTTCTTGCAGTTTGCATAGAATATCTGGAAGCGGTCCTTTAAGTGTTATATTCTGAATATAAGAATTTATAGATCTACTGGCTACATTATGTTAGGTTTCAAAACACGACGAAGTTTCGAGAACGAGTACTGCTGCCCACTTCCCTGTTAATCTCACCACAACCATCGCGAGTACGAGCGCAGATAAGTCAACTGTAGTTCAAACAAGAGCAAATGTCAATTTATGGCCTCCATTCTCGATGGCTGTACCATCCACGACGTCCATTCAACATTCCATTCCATCTTCAAAGTAAGAGTTGCATAATTTAAAATGGATAATTTATAGTTATATAATATAATATAATTATAAATTTAATATATATAATTTAAGTATATAATTTAAAGTGTTGAATTATTAGGTCATTAAGTATGAAATATCCGATTACCTAAAGCCTAAAGTTTGACATCAGATGTCTCCGATATTTCACTTCGATCATCCTTTATTTTTTCTGCATTCAGAAGGTACGCCATCTGGCTTTCAGATGCACTCTTTTGTTTTAAATAGTCTATCGTATGTATTGTCGTCTGGAGATTAAGTATTGTAAGCCATGGATAAAACAAATATGCGAGTTATTTTCGAGTGAGTTCCGTCGTGGAAATAATGCAGCGCAGACAAGCCGAAATGCGAACGAAGTGTTTGGCAAGGATGTAGTCGACGAACGCACGGTACGTCGATGGTTCAAAAAATTCCGATCTGGAGATTTTGATCTTGAAAATAAACCACGCGGGCGGCTTGAGAGCAAGGTTGATGACAACCAACTGAAAGCTGTAGTGGAAGCAAATCCATCTGCAACGACGCGAGAATTAGCAGCACGGTTTGAAGTTAGCATTCCAACAATATTAAGTCATCTGAAAGCAATCGGAAAAGTAAAGAAGCTGGATAGGTGGGTTCCGCATGGACAATGCTCGACCACATGTTGCAAGATCGACATTACTTAAACTACAGGAACTGGACCTGGAAACCCTTTGTCACCCACCGTACTCGCCAGATCTCGCGCCAAGCGATTACCATTTTTTCCAAGCTTTAGACAATTTTTTGCAAGGAAAAGTATTTAATTCCAAACATGCGTTGGAAAATGCCTTTCGAGATTTCATTATCAGCTGCTTTCCAAATTTTTTCGCTAGCGGTTTAATAAGCTATCTTTAAAATGGCATGGTTGTATTGATAGTTTAGGTGCATATTTTGATTAATTATATTATTTCCTGCGAGAGATATAATAAACCAAACTTTCCGTCTCAAATCGGACGTTTCATACTTAATGACCTAATATTTAAAAGAAGTCATTTGAACAAACATTTGCCCATCTGTTTAGCATCAATATACAATCAATACCTGGAGTTCCATTATTGCCACCCATACCAGTTTACTATGTTCCTGTTCCACAAAGTGCTGAAGTTCTGACGACTACGTCAGTGTCTCAACAAAAGCATACACCAACTCCATTGACGCAATCGTCCCAACAAAATCCTTATGGTACGTGTTTTCGAGCCAATTGCAGATGAATGAAATGTCAGTGTAATACAAACTTGGACACACATATGTATACTATAATTTCAGTAGTTTAGAATTCACAATAAAACAATATGTCTATTCTAAATATCCTGACATTCAATGTCAAAATTAAATAACAATAAATTAAAATCCTACTTATTGTGGTTTGAAAGTCACATTTAATTTTTCATAATGAATTTTAAAATAAATCTTTATTAAAACTTGCAGTTGGTAACAATAAACAAATAAGCAATACAATAAATATCAACGAAGTTATTGTAAGAATTGTAGGAACATACAAAATATTAAATATTTTAGTGTTCGTTCCAGTCTCATACATGACAACAGCAATGGCTGGAGTAGTATACCCTCCAGCAATAAATGGACCACCTCCAGGTACAATGATGTACAGACCCTTTTTAATACCTGAGCAACCAGCCCTGCCCCGAGAAAACTCCCAAGTGACACATCAGTTTTTCGATTCTAAGCGACCAGCCAGTCAAGCGACAAGTATTAAAGCAGAGCCAGGTAGCATAATGGCAATGTCCGAATCTTCCAAAAAAGTACGTTCCGTTATTATATAAATCAAAATAAGTCATTGAGATTTTATAAAGTTTTCAAAAGTCACGTTTCGTATCAGAAAAGAATATTATTTCTTCAGGTGTTGTCGCCCGGCGAACATTTTTCTTCATGCATCAGCAACGATGGTGGATGCTCAAGTGTTATGGATGTTCCTATACCAGCGAGCGTAATGCACCAAAATCAAAATAATTACAATGGGGATGAGCTAAGCTCATCTAGTTTTTACAGTAGTTTATTGTACAAAAGTAATGATAGCAGCTGTAACCCTGATCAAAAGACAAATGAAGCTCTATCACAGGTATAATGCTTGCTACAATTGTTCCTGTTGAATACTGCCATTATTATTTTGACATTTCAGTCGCTACTAAACTGGTAAACATTAATATTGCATTTGTAGCGATCTAAACATGGTATTTTTATTACCCACTTGATTCAATAAAAATTATAGTAGACATGTTAAAAGTGTCATATTCATTAATTTGTTTTTTCTATTGCAATGTAAGGAATATGAGAAGCAACAACACGAAATACGAAGAAAAGAGCCACCATGGCTTGAGGGAATTCAACTAACGCCAGAACTTGTATACAAGTATCAAATGCATTCTAAGACGTTGACTGAAGTATTACAGGCTGATATGGATACCATGAAAAAGTTTAATCAGCCACTTTTAGTAAATGACCAATTAGGCCAACTCTACCTGGATTTAGAAGTAGAAGGTTTTGAAACAAAGCTCATGCTTGAAGATGGTATCACATCGAGTGAAAGTGATAGTGGAAGTAGTAATGGCAGCTGGACAGAAGCAGTGTCACAGGTAGTGTTCAGTTTTAGTGTATTAAGTGTTTGATATATAATATTTTCTCGAATGCTGTTCTCCAAATCAGAGAAACTTGTAAAAATTATCATTCTTCATAAAAGGTTGCAATATTTCCTTGTTTTGCCACTGAACGTTTTTGATATCCTGATCCTTCTAAAAAACTTAGTAGGAAAATATTTTCACACATTGTATCTTTACGATGGGTATGGATGTTACAATATACTTACTTACAGCACAAGCAAAGGAGAAAAATGATGGAATATAGTAAGCTTCTGATGATACATGATGAGAATGCGCCCTTACCTCCTCCGTTAACTTCATATACCATACCATGCCGGCAATCATAGGACCAATCACGGTACGATCATTTTATGACCAAGTGGCTACCACAATTTCAGAATTTTATTTTTGGTGCTTAAATTATAATTGACCGATGCAGACAGAATCAAGTCCTTCCATATTCTTTTTACATTTTATATCGCATTTTTGAAGAAGGTAGGACTATTCATTTATCAGAGCCAGTACATAAACTTTTTACTGTGCGTTTGAGATGTCTATGAGATAAGTCAAAAATATTTGTAGTTCTAACTGCTTCAAATGTGTATATATGCATAGATCTAAACGCATAATTTATATGTACCGAATGATATATACAAATGTAGTGATGACTCGTTATGTAAAAAGTGTATAGTCATGGCATAAGTGATAAGAAAGAATGAATGTATACTTTAATTTGAATTATGAAGATTGTCAAAGGGCTCTGTTAAATTAAATCACATATATTTATACATTTCATCTTTTTGTCCTTTATACAGATGTAAAGAAGAAAATAGATGATTTAATTTACAAAGAGCTTGATAGTCTTCTGATTTACGACGGAAAGACGTTGAGGAAAAATGTATCTTTTACCATTGCACTTCAACGTAACTGTCCTTCAACGTACTTTTATTTTTAACAGAAGTATATTTTTTTTTATACATTTACTTTCCTGTGTATATATAAATAGGGAATGAAATGCACTCAGAAATATCGTATTCTGTTAATCTTAATGTTCCTTTTTTCATACATATCGTTTTCTAATATTCCATTAGGTTTATTCTGACAATTTATTTATTGAAATTGAAAAGAAGCTTTACAAATGTAGGAATACTTTTATGTTGAAGATAGAAAAGGGAAAGATGTACAAATACACTATAGGAGTGGAATATATTTTAATACTAGGTATTGAGTGTGAAGCGTTATGTGTGCGGAGTTTTATTTCATGCATTCATTTTTACTGATTCGGTAACAACTCGATATTTCTTCAAAAATGATGCAGATTCAGCCTTTACTTTGAAAACTGCCTTAGAAAAATTAATTCTGTATTTATAACATTTGATACAGTTTATGATTATTAAACGAAAATTGCCAGAAATATTTTATTTATGTATGTTATAAATAATTGTATAATTTAATTAAATTGACGCTAGAAATCTTTGGCATCAAACATTATTAAATTTCTCTTTTGTTCTATTTATATATTCTTTATGTATTTAATGTTGTATTATTCTGCATACCAATAGCAATTTAATGATTTCAACTTGGAAAGTTTTATAATTTTTAAAATGAAATTTAGATTCCTATCTTCCACTTTTATCGTACACAAAGATTTTTATAAATTTTTACGATAATTGATAAAAGGAAATGTGCATTTCATTCTAGATATGTACAATTTGGTATCACAGTCATGCAAAAGTAATGTTATCTTTGATAGAATTGAAAGGTAAAAGTGCTATTTTTATTACCTGTCTGTATCGAGTTATGACACAAGATATATTTCTTACATTTATTTTTATAACATACAGTAGATTATTTTATGTCTTATTAGGTAACCATCAATTTCGAAACTATAAATTTGTACAGCTTTCTTTTTATAAGAGGTACTGAACACATGTTTTATGAAATATACCAATATATACATTATGATTTTAGCATGCATTATATTAAACTAAACAATGTTTGTATCAGTATACCCTTTCAGTTACACAACTATTTGACATTTTTTACTTCTACACAAGTCGCCAGAAATCATTAAATATGACACTTAAATTTAGCAATAAAGATAAATGTTTTATACTCCAAATGAATGATAATGTTAGCTATATATATAAAAGCTAAACTTTACGTATTTGATGCAAATT
Organism: Ampulex compressa; assembly: GCA_038496175.1. Classification (NCBI taxonomy): domain Eukaryota; kingdom Metazoa; phylum Arthropoda; class Insecta; order Hymenoptera; family Ampulicidae; genus Ampulex; species Ampulex compressa. The sequence goes on along the minus strand of JBCFXI010000099.1, from coordinate 198,096 downwards.
TTTGTGTATGCAAGATACATGTATTCCATATATTGTGCATTTAGCCAACGTGTGGTTTTGACCATAAATTATTATTTTAGGATTTAATCGACACATAGAAAATATTTGTATACTAGTGTTTTATGAAAAACTTTGAAAAACAAATACTGTGGTCAGTCATTTAGATGGTCTCCATTCTGATTTGGAGAAAATGAAACGAATTTACAAAGCTTGGTGTCCATCCTCAAAATCGTAAATCTAGTCTTCAGCCTAAAGTAGCTGTAATATTTTTATTAAACATTCCATATAGAATAAATCAATTAATAAATAAATAACTCCACATCCAAGTTTCTTGTAATAATAAGTATGTTACTCTATCAGTACACTGTTCATCAAGAGGTGGATATCTTATTTGTATTTTTGATCCATATCATCAAATCGGCCTAGCTTGATTCTCGCAAGACAGATATTTATGCAAGGATCTATGTGCTAAAACTTTCATGTAATCATTACAATGGTCCTTGTAAAGTGTATGTACTATATTTTTACGTACATACATCAAGTGTCTTTAAAGGGTGACTGCCTTAAATATAAAATGTAAAATATCAGAATTACATTTCTTACAACATAGCTTACCACATGCCCTTAATTATACATAGGATCTAACCGAATAATATTTAGCACATTATAATACATTGTAATTGACAAAATAATATTTAAGTAATTTTTATTCATTTTTGTTTAAAATTTATTCTTGGTGGAACAAAAGTTTATTCAAAATCTTTAGACTAAAAAACGAGACATTCGTATACCATTATGTTAGCACAAATTTTGTGGTTTTCTACTTTATTAAATGACGATTGTCATATTTCAAGCATTTTTTTTATTTAAATAGAGGTAATTCAGTCTACTGTTGATTACATCTTTTTCTATCCTGAGGAATTTTATTTTTATTTGACCCTACATACATTTTCTGTCAAATTTATTATTATCCCATAGTATGTTTAAAAAAATGTGGACAAGTACTGCTTACAAGCGATGATTTTTCTTTTACACTTAACATGAAATTCTATGTGAAAACTTAATAAAATTTATTGAACATTTGCATGTTTATCATTAAAAAAATTTTGAAAGCTACAAATACTTTATCACATAAATGTGCACTGCATCTACATGAAATCATTATACATAAAATCATTTATTGTCAACCAGATGTATGAATGTCTCGTAAACTAGATTTGTCTTATGTAATAGATTTTATAATATGTATGTACAATTGGTATCTGTGTTGTTTGAAACATTTAAAAAGTACAAATTTACTAGAAAGTCAAGTACCTGGTTGTTTGCCTATACAATGAACTGTACATAAAAGTGTACAAATAATAATAATCACTCTGTCCAGACCTGTTTTCTATGAAATTTGTATAACACAACATACCTGTAAAACCTATGATTAATTTTAAACAAATCAAATTACACAGAGCATAATCACGTGAATATTTGTGAACTTAAATAAAAATGTTTTTTAGTATCCTCCTTTATGTGACTATATTGTAAATCTATAGTAACAATGTATGAGCATATACATTAAATGTTACTGACAAGGAATGTTATAAATAGTATATTATGTTTGCAGTTAGACAATATCTTTCTCTATCCATAATAAGTAAACACAATATTTGACTTTTATATTGCATTTATTGCATGGTGGTACTATCGCAGTATTTGCTTCTTCAACACTATCAAATAGTGTTGTTATCGACACAACTAAAATCATTGTTGTACAAGGAAATAGCAAACAAATATTTTACAATATACAGTGGGTATATTGCTGTAAATCTGAGTATAGGGATAGGTAATATATATTAAGTAATCTACAATTTAGAAGTATCTGCATTTTTGTCAGTTGTTAAAACGGTTATAATATTCCCAAAACATATAATGTAGTACTATGAAAATATTATCACATACTTTATCTTTGTACGATTTTTTCATTACAATTTGATTGTAATATCAAATATATGTATATATTCAAACACCTAAGGGTATCTTTTCATTCTTTACAAAACGTTTATAAGCAATAACAAGAAATATTAACGATAATAAGGATAAACTTATATAATGTAAATACTTAATAACTTAATTTGTTCCCTAAGTCAGGATGTTGATACTGGTGGTAAACACGGAATGTGGTCATGTTGGAAAAGATGCTTGAACCATAATTCCTTCATTATTTCTATGTTCTTCCGATCTGACATCTGTTCTAGCAAGCTATATAAAAAAAATAGTTCATTGCCATAAAAATACGTAATATCAAAGTTTATCGGAAATATACTTAAAATTCTGAAGTTATTACCTCGACTTGTTGAAGATTTTCGTTACGAGATACATTCATAAATTTTCTTATAAATGGAGCCAATAACATAGGGTCCAGTTTTTTAACATCCTGAGATGATACAAGACTAACAACGAGTCCAACACTCATGGTGACTATAGCCCCAGCCAGAGTATACCAGAGGTAACTGAGGCGATATAAGGCCCATGGTTCTCTGTAAGATGATTAAAACAAATTGTAATCCGCATCACTCTTAATCAATTCCATTTACACGACCGTTTCAAGTTAATATAAATCTTGCTTACGAAAATGAATTTCCACCCGTACTACCATCCAAAATGGAATCTGGTGGTATAAATAGCAACAAATTTTCGACCTGTGGAAACGAGTATGTGCATCCAGCTGTGGTGACAGGTTTTTCGTCAAATCTGTTTTAAAAGAAGAGGCAAGGGGCTATGTGATATATGGCATTAAGTAATAACTGCAAAGTATGAAACATGGAGTACTTACTTAATTCTGCCACTTGCTATGGCAGTTTCGGCAGATAGGCCAATCCATCCCATGAAACTTAATCCGGCAAGTCCTCCAATAAGTGCACCCTGAGGATCGCTCGAGAATAGTGTGATTATTATTTATTAGCTTTAACAGAACGCATACTCATATACTGAAGTTTTTATGCACCTTGGCGTTGACCCATGGTAACAACATTCCCATGCTGAAGATTCCAAGCGACGCGCCACTCGTGATGGAAGCTAGACTCATAGATAACTAACAGATATTCGTATAGACAATTTTTAGCCGAGGCAAAAATTCACGGTAAATGCAATTATTACGATATATACCTGCAAGACATGGGATCCCGTCTTTTCAACGATAAATACGAGCGCAACGCAGATCGCTCCCAAGATAATAACTGTGAGTTTCAGTAAAATATCGGCGACCTTTGGGGAGAACGAAGACTTTTTAAACGGTTTGACAAAATCTTCTAAAACTACAGCAGCCATAGAATTCAAGCCGGTCGACAGAGAACTATAAAATAATTTTTTTTTATGTTAATATTAGTTATGTAATTCGCGATTTTATGCTGCGAGAATATAATTACCTGAGAGCAGCACTAAATACTCCAGCAACAAAGAGACCTGGCAATCCCGGATATTCTCCTAATATATTCATTACTAATAGCGGCAATAATTGGTCCTTCGCGCCCGCTAACTATGATCATAAAACTCCTTTTGTACGTTTATTCGCAGTACAAATATCATTTAAAAATTAATGTTACCTTCGTAGTGAGTGGATCGCATTCGTGATACCAAGCATATATTAACATCCCTGCATATCCGCATATTCCGACCAAACTCAAAACACCAACAATAAAGCACCAGAGTGCTCTGAAATACGTTATTGCCTATTTTACATCGTTTAATTAGTACTATTACATTCTGGATATCGTGATCATTTTTATAATAATTCCTTGTTGAACATTTTTTGTTTAAAATGATGTTGCTTAATTAGTAATGGAATACCTTTTAGCTGCTACTAAAGTAGGCAATGCAAGATATCTCTGCATCATATTTTGGCTGATGGCAGATATCTGTAACCAGTGGCCGAAGCCTCCTATCACCAATGACCAGATGGTATGTCTCGTAAGAGGACTCCAATCTGCACTGCTCAAGAATAAATAATAAAAATCAATAAGTTAATCAAAAATAACTAATAAGAATAAATAAAAATAATTAATATTCAGTGCTATGTACGTTATAATCGACAAGCGCACAGCACAGTGATAACATGTATTTTGAAAACCTACCTAGGAAATTCAAGTCTCTCAGATTCCAAATTTCTTCGAATTACTACGGATAAACCACCGAGATCTAATGTACCCTTAACCACGATTAATATCATAGATCCAAACATCAAGAAAGCTTGGACAAAGTCTGTCCATACAACTGCCCTCAGACCACCCTATGTTAAAAAAATGATCAATCTATGTATTTATATTGAGTAAAATTATTTCATATCGAAAAATATATCCTTACCACACAAGTATAAAATATGCAGACAATACACACGAATGGGGTAACTATATGTACATTTACTCCTGTAACTGTAAATGGACTAAGTGAAATCTCCTTTACTTTCATGATAAACTCGTATTTAGTTAAAAAGTATTACCTTGATTAAATGCCAATGCTGGCACATAGATAACTATAGGGAGCCATGTGATCTAAAATTGTAGTGCAGAAGTTTTAATTAAAGGAATTAGCCATACTTTATGAATGAACATAAACATACCAATACTCACTATGCTAATCGAGAAAAATACTGATCCAAGTAGTCTAATTTTTTTATCAAAACGCCTTTCGAGGTACTCATAAGTACTCGTAAGTTTAAGATCGTGGAATACCGGTAAATATACCGACGACATAACAAAACCAACCATTATAACTCCAAATCCGGTAAACAAATAGCCAATACCATGAACATAAACCTCGGTTGGTGTACCCAGCAAGGAAATGCCTGAGATTATAATCACATAAAATAATAATTCGATTCTTTAACGTAACTTCTTGTAATTTACTAGCGAATCTATCGGCTTTTAATAAAAGTATAAGCCATCTATATTCTAACATGCGACAACGTAAAATTAAACATCTTAAAAACACACGTATAAATTATTTTACCAATAACTTTTTATCATTATTATTGATTTGACATTAAGCGATAGAACGCGTTTGTTAAAAAAGTCAAAACCCACCAGATATGATGCTGGCCACAAGGCTGACGCTTACGGGAAAGATATTCATATTCCTACCGCCGACGAGATATTCATCTTCGCCCGAAAATTTCTTGACAAAACCGAAATAAATCCCGATTGCCCCGGAAGCAACCAGCATCAGGGCGAATACCGTGTAATCCGGGGTGCGGAAATTCTGCATCGACTTGCTGACCTCTTGCACAGTGGGCATTTCCGGTGCCCAATTTGCGAGAAGGTCATCCGAGGTGTCCTCCGAGGTCATCTTGTTACAGAACGGAATCTCGCGGTGTTAATCACGCCCTTGGGCGTTTCGTGGTGTTAAAGAATATACCTCTGTATTAGCACCAAAATTAACGTTCTATAATAAAGATTGCCTTCTCCCTTCGCAATGGAAATTCTTTTCAAAGCATTGTATAAAATCGATTTTATTAATCGTATACTTTAAGATTATATTACAAGGAATACTCACTTTAAATCTATCCTTCTGTTTCATTCATTCGACTTGTCACAAACTTTACCACTAAAACCGACGAATGTAGGTGATGCTGTCACTTAGAATGCAGTACATTTGCGATGTGTAGCGGTGAACTTGTAAAAAATGAATCGCGAAGTTCACGGGGAACGTAATATACGATACACGCAGGGGTACACCGATGGACATTCAGTGTGAAATGCGTTTTTACCATTAAAGTTACGCTTAACACCACTGCTATTTATATAAAGGTCATTTTTCCATCATACAATGTGATTTCGGTAAACGTTACGACCTTCGGGTTCGAGAGTAATGGGCATTTATTATCGGCGATCGCGAAGCCTATCACGGAAGACGAAGCTTGACTAACGGTCTGTCCGTACGAAAGATCCAAAAGCTTAAAACGACCTGGGGCGATTACAGGCACCACGATCGCGCCATTGTGACAATTTTCTTATTAAACCGACAATGGGCATTAAGTATGAAGTTAAAACGACCGGGTATGCGCCAGAGCGATTCCTAAGTGGATAATACGACCTAAATTTAGTGTGTCGGTACGGATATATGCTTGTTCGGATTGAGTCCCGCATTTCGCACAAATCTTTCAACATAAATCTACAAGACCTTAGTCGCTCGCGTGCAAATTAACTTTTTGCACCTATATACGATAAAAATATCATTTTTGAGTCCAGAACAATAGCAAGGTAATAATTAAATTTGAAAATGAAGACATACAATTACACAATTGTTACGTTTTACCTAATTTTAATCGATAAGCGAAATATAACGTACACAGAGATTTTGGAAATATATAGGATGTTACGCATTTTTTTTATTAAAATAATGTTTAGCCTTCATAGAAGCTTGGCAGCTCATTGCCTAATATTACTCTTCTTTCGACTCCTTTTTCAGTAATAGTACCAATACGTATGACGCCACCACTACTTCCATCTCTAGCCATCGCCAATGCCAATGCTGCAAAATTAACGAAGTGTTAACATAGTTTAAATAAAATAAAATCATAAGAAATGCTTATTAATCACTTACTATTTTCTACAAGCTTGACACATTCATCCTTTGACATGTTTGGTCTGTATTGTGAATCCATGTATCCATAAACGTATGTCGATCCAGAACCACCGATGGAAATTGGCTGTCGGACGCACATACCGCCCAAAGGAATACTGTAAACTTGTCCACCCTTTCTACTGTCCCATCCAGCTACCAAAATTCCAGCCATCAATGAATCGCGATAATTGTAACATAATTGACGAAACACATTTGCAGCAGTTTCTACTAGAGGTGGATGACCTAGCTCCATCCTGTAATATAAAGTGTATATATAATATTGTATCATATATTTAGTATCGTAGAATATTGTTCATAACACAAGAAATAAGACAGATTATGATAAACATACTGGTGTAATCCTAAATGATAGGCAACTATATCAGATATGGCTTGAGAGTCAGCTGCGGAACCAGAACGACAGCAATATATGTAATCCGTTATTTTAGTCAGCTTATCACTGAACCGATTAGCGATGTATGCTCTAAAATGTAATTAAAAAGAAATTAATCGCTTTTGTTCTTCTACATGGTCATGCATAAGGATATTGAACGTTATTCCTTACCCTGTTGTTGCTCGAGAGTCTGCACCTATTACTACACCTCCATCAAATTCGCAGGCCATGATTGATGTCTAAAATACACAAGCTCATTATTATTTTTATCAATTATCTCCTGCACTTCAGTTTTACACGTTCAACGGCTAGTAGAATTATTTAATTCAACTTATTATTCGAGCGTTTGTTTAAGTTTTGCATTGTCATTTTAACCTCAAAAGAGTATAATAATGAAATAACTTGAACATACGCCGGTACTATGTTCCGAATGCAGCCAGTCCGGCACCAAATTTTCCGCGGCTGTTCCCATGTTCCATTGAACACCATTATCTGCCATATATGCCATTATTTAAAAGTTACAGTCAACGTTTATTCACGGCGCTTTGTATCAACCCAGTACTGCTGTATAATGCCATAGAGTCTGTCATGTGCACTATTACAACATTGTTGGAATTTCTCACACCGCGGACAGCACCATCTACTGCTCCCCAATGAGTTAGATTGCAGTTAGACAACGACGGGTCGATAACTATGGCCTCGAAAGTATAAATTAATTTTACTTTCACAAAACTGAAGAATCCGACATAAAACGATCAGGCTAAGAATCATTTGTAATCACATAAATAGCGTAATTATTATATTAATTTGCGCAATCCCTAACACAAATTTAACACTCAATTACTTAAAGAATCTACAGACAGAAAATGTTTAATTATTTATTTTAGGTAAGGAACAAAATAAGTTTATATAGCCGGTAAAGAATTTTACAGTTTATCCTCTCCGTCAATATGTTGATGTATTTTCTATAATAAAGTGTAAAAAAATGGAAAGCACTTGGAATTCAATATTTCAAACTGTGAACATTGCCGAGACTCTTGAAAAGATTTTTATATTTAGATTGACCTGCATAACTGAATTGTAGTTTCTTTTTTATAAGATTATATTTACTGGGAATTAATGTCGCGTTGAAAAAATTACCTCGCGTGATGTTACAATTCTACCGTGGTAGTCGTATATAGCATAAGAAGGAATGTCACGTTGTATATATCGCGATTACTGTCCTCGATTTTCCAACGGCTTCGTATTTCTATTAGAATTAATAATATCGTATAAAACTCGTTGCAAAAAACGAAGTGCATCAGTAACGTCCAATAAAAATTAATCTTGGCGCGGTGAAAAAAACGTGATAGAAGTTAGGATATCCGTGAAGTACAACAAGGTAGCAGGTCATATCGACTGAGTAATAATGTTGATTTTCACTATTCGCAATTTCCATATTAATCAGCTTCTTATACTGACTTGTTCGTGAGCGTCGCGGGCATTATTTACACGCTGAAAAATTAAAATTTGTTCGAAATTCAACATTCGGCTGTTGCAAGTAAAAAATGCAGCGTAGAACTTTCAACAACGTTTATCGTACATCCTCGCATAAGAAGTAGGAGACGTTCGTTGAGTGTAAGTGTATGGTGACTGTTGCAACCTCTTGAAATAGCTTACAAATTTCGTAAAGAATGCAGTACACACGCCTGTAACGTTCTCGTGACACTTGTCCCGAGTTACGCTTGATTTATTAGTAGTGCGCTCATAGAGTTTCAGCCTTTACTTCAATAGTGAGAATGTCATATATCGAGAAAAAAACGTGGAGCAGCAATCGGACAAAAAGTGTTGATTGTGATCGTGGGTAGCAGCCGGCAAAGAAATGGCAATTTCTAGCTGGATGATTTGGGGAAGGAGTCTTCGCACAAGCAGATCCCATAGAAGTACGTAAGACATGAGGTGTCCATTTCTGTATCCGGGTAGTACGTCATTTTTTATTCACCTGTTCTTTTTATAGGTCGACAAAATAGTGAAGACAGCTGCGTGCAGCTTGATCTGTCAAGAGGTTAGTAACGTAACCTAGAATCATAAATTTGTAACACGCACTTGTGTGTATTATGTTATTATCATCGGACAGTTATAACATTGGTTTATGATGAAGAAATTTTTGATGCTATAATGGATTTTCTCTTTCGTGTTTATTACTCATTAATGTGCATTGAACGAGATAATGTAAAAACTCCTTATATCATTTTTTGAAAGAATATTTATTCTGATAACAGAATTGCTTGTTATGACTTTGACAGTTGAGTGTTGACTCGCAAAAAAATGACATAGCTATTTCACGTTATTTTCACGTCAACGTTACGTTAATTGTAGGTTAATTCATATAATCTTTTCATGGACGGATGCTAATAAAAATATTATGTTGTAGGATTAAAAGAAAACGTGAAAGAAGTTTTAACTAACCTTTGTCAACGTTATAATGTTCCAAGCGTAAAGAAGCTTGCATATTTAAATGCTATTGTTAAATTAATTAGCGAAAATGATACTCTCGATTATGGGTATTCTACAGATGACATATTTTGTTGGTAAGAGTCCAAGTAAAAACTAACATGGTATATCTATTGGAGCATTATTCATGTTTCTATTTCTAGTTGTAAGACTAAATTTATTGATTTACTTACCTTTAATATTTGTGTAATTAATTTTCATATATTATATTTATTTGGTAGTTTGCGCGTGGGGCTTATACATGAAGCAACGCAAGTACGTGCTGCCGCATTACGAGCAGTACGTTATATGCTCAAGAAAGAACAAGATGTTATTGCAATCAATAAGTTACAATATCCATACTTTGTGGCCCGTAGTATGGATGTTAACTTACGAAATGAAATGGAGCGGATACAAGCTCTTAGACTTGTTAGAAGAATTTTAGTTTTAGCCCCTAAGCATTTCAGTCCAGTCTTAGCAAGATCCCTGGTAAGCTTAACAAATGGAGGAATAGAAGAACGGGACAGAGCATTTCGAGCATTTCTGGCAACTCTTTGTGAATTGGGAGTATTGAATTCAAACTTACTTATAAGTTGTGGTGGAAACGGTGCTCTTGCAAGAGCTGCTATGACTGGTCAAAGTCCTGCCATTATTGAATCAGTTGTAGGAGTTCTATTAAAGCTTTTAAACATGCCTGACACTAGGAACAGTGTTTCCTTACTATGTTTTGCAGCTCCTTATTGTGAACTTCATTCAGCGAGCATAGAAAGAACAAAAGAAGAACGTGAGCAAAGATTTGCTGCAAGTAAATTAGCCTTGTTGAGTATACTCAGATCTTATTCTGGTGTTATCCATTTTTGCCGGCCAGATAATAATTCAGGCCTTAAAGCTATAGCAGATATATTATATGTCGAACAGCTTGAAGTGCGGGGTGCTGTATTAGATTTACTTTATGAACTGTTGGACTTACCATTACCTACGTGGACCGATGAACCCGATGTTGCCCTCGCTGCGGTAGATCCTAGCAGATCTCGGGATTCATGGAAATTATCGGAGGGGTTTGTTGCCGCAGAAGGAGCTTTTATATTACCATCACTGTCATCTCGTTGTCCAAACATAACCGAAATACACTTGGCGCTATTGGTTTATGCATTATTGGAATGTGGATTGCACAGAGCACTCGCAGAAACTATTATTTCTACAGATACATTTATTTCCGTGCGTGCGGCAGTTTTGTTAGGAGCGTTATTGCATCTTGCACATTCTCTTCTCCCTTCTGAAGTGTGCGATCTCACACCTCCATTGCCAAATTTATTGGAACATGCTAGTGCAGGAAAACATCAAGCTCTGGCAGCTGTAAACATATTAGAGCGAATGCACACTATGCTTCAAAGACGACCGGCACCTGCAAGTCTCTTTCTTGATAGAATTTTACAAGCGGGTACATGGCTTAGACCAGCTTTGCCAAGACGTCAACGTCCTTCCAGTAGACATTGGTTACGTAGAGAGTCTCCTACTACTCCTTTATTAAAGGATGCTCAAGTGCTAAGTTCTAAAGATGCTCTTGCATGGAACTGGCCTGTAGTACGTTCAATCCTGAGATCTCGGGAGGATACAGTGCGAATACTTCATGATTCTGATCATAGGCTATTTATAAAAAGGCTTGTGCGTTACTTCAAACCATCATCAAATGGATATAGTAGAGTGGAATTAGGGACAAATGCTATACTAGCACGGGAAGCAACATTGGCAGGCTGTGATTTATTGAATTGTTTATTAGAACTTCATGAACCAGAGGGTACAAAGCTGTTGAATGAATTGATTGCAGATATAGCAGAACAAATTTCTAGTATTCGTACAGCTCAATCTGCGCATGAGTGTTTATTTTCTCCTCGTCACATGTCTACTACATGCTGCCAAAAGTACTTCCTATTTCTTGGACAATTGAGTCACTCGGCAAAAGGGACGGTAATCCTTAAAGGATTCAATTTATTGGAGAAATTACAAGACTTGGCTTTGGCCACTAATCATGACTGTTATGTTAAACTTATCGTTTCAAGTTTAGATTATTCTAGGGAAGGACCTAACAGAAAAGTAATGAGTAAGATTATTACTGAAGCTGCATTAGAAAGCACACGTTTATATGCCACACAGTTCCTTCGCCTGATACTCAGGGCCAGAATGGCTGATGCCTTTCGCTGGGCAATGATATTACTATCAGACCGACTATCAGACACCAGTAAGACTGTAGCATTAACTGCTCTAGAGGTATTACACGAAGCATGTGAGGAACCTGAGTATGTGGAAGCATTATGGCAACAAGGTGGTCAGTCTCGAGACTGGGACAAATGGTTGCAACACTTAGGAGACAAAGGCTATCTATTAAAAATTAGACTATACTCGCTTCAGCAAGGTTTCACTACTCTATCATCTCCTGTTGAAGAACTAGAAAAATGGATTGCACTAGATGGATTTGCAGATAGGTATGTGGGATTGATAGAACGTGAAATACATGATTCATTAACGCGTCGACAAAGAGATGAAAATGGAAGCTATCATAAAAGGACAACTAATGTACTCATGATGCCACAAAATATTTTTATTCCACCACACTTAATAGGCCAGATGGCACAACACGAACTAGGTATGCAATTATTGGTGCGTAGAAATGTAATTCAACGCTTTGCTAGAGTTATTCAAAGGTTTAGGATAGATTTTGGTGGAGTGGACGGAGATACTAGTATAAAATATATCAGAACTCATCGTATATTGATCGACGATGCATGCTTAATGTCAGAAGAGTCTGGCATTGGTGAAACCGAATCGAATCGCTTGGAGACAATATTAGATTCTGAGACTACAGAAATAACTAATGGATACAATGTGCATAGAAATGAATCTTTGATAGATGTTCACCGAAAACTAAGTTTAGATGATTCAAAATGTACTACTCCCGAAAAAAGTTGGAGAACAGAGCCTGAATCTCGTGATGAACAGCATGCAGACCTCGATGTAAGAATATTGAAGGCAAAATCTGCTCTGTGGGTACTTGGACATGTAGGGACATCAGGTGCAGGAGTAGAACAGTTAAATCATTTAGGAATTATAGAAATGATAACATCTTTAGCAGAAACATGCCCATATTATGCAATACGGGCGACAGCCATGTATGCTTTAAGTTTAATCGCTACAACTAGAGCAGGTGCTGATGCACTGATAGCATTTGACTGGCCCTGTGTACGACACAGAAGAGGAGATCTTTGGCCTGTTCTTTCTCCGGCAACTAGATACCCTGTGCCAAGCCCAGTTCCGGTACAGCGACACCATAGAAGTTTAAGCGATGGTAAACCAGAATTACCAGAACCTGTTGTTAGACGTACGAGAAATCGATCAGAGAGTGCAGCAACAGACCTAGAAGCTAGGCGCTATGCCTTTACGTAAGTAGAATTTGTTAAGACTACCATTTATTTTAATTTTTACATTTAAGGCGTGCGTGTCATACTAAACATACTGTATTATTAACATTGAACGATGACTGTATACTACATAATAGAGAAAGAGGAGAGACTCCCAGTCCAGTTTCAAGCATACAAAGGTTGAGTCAGCAAGATGCAGAAGGATATGCAAGACTCCGAAGTTTACAAAGACATCGTAGACCAAGTTATTCGCAAAGCAGTTTAGAGGTGTGTATCTTCAGTGAAGTTATAAATTACCTGAAATGACTTTTATGTCAAATTGCAGATGTACAGTTTAGACGGGCGGCTTTCTCTGCAAAGCTTGTCAGAGTTTGACTCGTCTCGCAGTTGGATTGCCGAAAATGTTCTTACGCCAACGCCACCGCCAGCCGAGAATAATACCGAAAATTTATTTTATATGGGCATCTGTCTTCCCAGAAAGTTATTAACAATTTTTCCTGATCCTCCGCAACCATCAGTTTTAGCTGCGCCAGATGATGTGGTGAAGCCTGAAGTAGAATCAAATGAAGTGGACGAGGAATCTTGTTCCGAATATGATGTAGACACCGAACATGGTCGAATATGCTTAGTATGTTACAATGGCAAGAACAGCAACAAAGAACTTGCCGAAGAACAAAGCATTAAATTGCAGAGGTAAAAATCAGCATTGTTATGATATTTCTCTTATGAGATTTGTTAGTATTATACACCTTAATAGACGTCCTCGTTAGACATAATATTCTTGAGTTATTCAACAAGGTTTTTAATTTAATAGAGAAATACTGCGACACGTGCAGAGACTTGCAAATCCAGTTTGGTACAGGCATAGTCGGCAGGTTCTGCTCAGATTGCGTCAGTGCTATCCTGAAAAGTTTCAGGTATTTCAAAGTATTGTAGAATTGAAATATTTTATGGAAGATGGCCTTTTATTATTTCTATGTAATCTTCATTTTTCCATGCCTCCTATAGGACACTTGCTTATTTTCGGATGTGGCTGCACGATTAGCAAGTGGTACATACAGAATGCCTGCTCGTCGATTCCTGCAAGAACTGTTCTTGGATTCACCTTTTGATGCAGTAAGTCCAAACAATTATCCGGAAACATTTGCTTCTAAATATCCGATAAAATTGACGAGAGTGTTTTGAATATGTATTCTTGTTATGAAAATTTTGCTGCAGCTTTACATAGAGCCAAATAGCATACTGGAAATATCCATTTGTACTGAAGAAAATGAAGAAGAATCACTGGTTCCTATGGTCCCCGAGAGCAGCTCCCGCGTGCCTTCAGAGAATAAAATCAATGGAAGACTTACTCTTTCTGAGATGCAAGCAGCCCAATTAGCAGCTGTTGTCGAGGAGACTGGAAGCGATCCGCGGACAGCACAGCAAGGCAATAAAAACGAACAAGATATGCGGATCTGTGAACGACGTAGCGACGAAAAAATAATAGCGGATATTTTAAATCCAAGAGAAAGAATACGTTTATCTAAAAGTTCTGATAGGATATTAAAAGTATCAGGTACAAACACTGCCATCAGCCTTGATTAGTAGTCTTTGACTTTCCATTGCCTGTAAATATTTTGTATTAAAATATCTATAAAATTGAAAATAAATTACACTGCCAACGTACAGCTTACATTACATTATCCTTTGGGCATCTATTATATAGAAGTGGTCTGTATAGTATTTATAGACTTCTTCTTAACTAGCACTTGGTTAAATCAACGAACGATTTTATCTTCTGTTGTTTATGACGTAAACCACAGTTATTAAAGATCTGCAGGAGTGAGTTTGTTGGTACCCTTGATTTGTCTCGTTGGTTTTGGGTGTCTCTTGCAGAGAAATTAAAAAACTTCGGAGTGAAAGAAAAAACATTGAAAAAAATTTCAATATGTTTTTTTGAAGCGGAAACGCAATAATGGGAAACTCTTAAAATGGGGTTCTGAAAATTGGCTCAAATTTCCTCCAAAAAAAAAAAATGCAGACTTTTCCATGTTAAGAGTATTTTCGAATTCTTTCAAGTAAGAATATTTTGTTGGAGTTTTTTTCAAAATTTGGGTTCTGAGATCGTATGCGCAGAATTTTTCAGAATATGAATATCACAATTATTATGCGCTTTTCTTGAAATTGTGGCCAGAAAAGTTATTTAACTTTTCTCATAAATAAAGCGAAATTCGTGCCTCTATCGGCGGAGAAATAAAACATGGACAGGGCTATCATACTTTTTAAGGCTCCAGGTGCCAAAGCGAAATTTTTTTTACCTAGATCGCTCTATGCAACACTTCTTGAATGGACCAATCGCAGGAGTTTTTTTTAGATGAATCTTTCGGAACACTTCGTGAAAGTATTTTTATAATTTTTTCCACTTCCTTCCGTTAAAGTTATGTAATGTTAAAAGAGATTTGCTGCTATGTCAGAAATTTTTGAAGGACCAGGGGAATACAGTTACGGTACTGAAGAAGGGGAGCAAAACTGGGGGAATCGCGGATTCGCAGCGGCGATATCAGCGAAGTGCGACGAAAAATACGTGGAAATTCCTTCATTCCGGATATTTACGCACCACTATAGTCTGGCGTCGGTTACATATTTTGGTTTACATTCTTTATTTTTTTCAATTCTCTACTTTGTTTGCCACTGCAAATTAATTGATTCAAATTTGATGTCATATATTTTAGATAATTTATACGATTTTACCCTATACATGTCACATATCAAACGTATTACACCCACAGTATATACCAAAAAACTTTTTTCGAGTAATTGCACCTTCATCATACCTCATGAAAAAAAACGTATAGCATTTATACGTAAATCGAATAAGTGGTACACTTTGTTATAGACAGTCCGATTTTGCACGTACAAAAGTGTATCAAAACATTGTTTCTCCACACAAGTACTTATTTATTTACATAGCGCACATTATTTATGGAGACGTCATCCTTGAAAAATTGATGTTGATAAGAGTATGTTAACAAATGTGTTTAAGTCTGATCACGTGATCACGTATCTCCCCTTCGCGACCAATCGTGACTTTCCTTTTTAACATTTCGAATCCTTTTCCCTTTTACTTGGTTTACCCTTTTCCCTAAATACTTGGTTACGTGACGCATTCTTTTTGAGTGCTCTGTAATAAATATTTTAATACTATTGGAAAAGCGGGTGATTTTGTGAAAAAGTGACATCCAGAGACGAGACACACGTGGAACTTCGCTATGTCAAAAGCGGAAATACAATTTTATTCCAGGTTTGTGTAAAATATGAACACATATTTTTGTCTTTAAATCATTGTTTGCAAGTCTTAATTTGTTTGTAGCGGCCCTTTTACTCTTCGATACATTTCGGTTTATATTCAATGAGTTACAATAATTCCTACTCCTATACGCGGTTATAAAACATTTATTATACTTCTTTCAAATAATAATTAATATTATCTCCGTTCAGGAGTGAAAAATCAGTACCACAAGAAAAATCTTCTCCTTGAAAGTCATTTAATATAAGTCGTTTTAATAAGTATTTAATTCTTATCTCTAATTCTATATGGCTACATACAATAATGCCTGCGCAATGTTTGCGGCTTCGATTCCGCGCGGCCAAATCTATCGAGGGAGGAAAGTTTGACAAGCATTGCTTTGCTTCTCTTTATTCGGAAACGTTCGAAGGAAACGTCACAAACTAAAGCGAGACATATCGAGTGCGAATGAGATACGTTAAGAGCGAGTGGGATACATTGAATACGAGAAAGTCGCATCCAGAGCGAGCGAGATACATTGAGAGCGACAGAGGCGCTGTAAAAGCGAGCGAGACACATTGAAATGTCGAAAAGGTAGGGGATTAACGCGTGTGCTCGCTGAACATGCTACCGCACTACTCGATTAGTGCGAGTTCGTTTCTCGATTTCTCCACCTGCGGTTCGGAAGTCAATTCAGACTTTGCTAGTGCCTCCTGCGGATCCTGAACATATTTCAGAGCTTTACCGACATAGAGGATTCGTACAATCATTTTATTTGATACCGTTTCTCGGAAGATGGCGATATTCCCCTATATGCATTAGAGATAAAAAGTGTATGCATCGTGATTGCTTGACAACTTACGATAAATATGTTACGTTTCAAATAAATATTTTTCAAGTGTTAGAGGTAACAAATTTTTGTACTTTTGCATAGATTTAATTATAGAAGACATTAGGCAACAAGATATTTCGCTGTGCTGTCAAGGTTATTGAATTAAATTTACATAAATTCATATATCCTGTAACACTCATTTTAAATATAAGCGTAGATAAATGAACTGTAAGAAAAAAATATTGATATATCTAATACCTTTTTAGATAACTGTGATCACCAGCTTGCAATAATTTACTCTGTACTAGTATCAAAGAGAAAGTTTCATGTTTACTTTCTGATTTCCAAACCATATTTAATATCAAATAGTTGTCAATAATAATACCTATTAGTTTAATACTGTTTATACGATTTATATAAATATGTCGGAAAGTGAGAAAATTATATTGGTAACTGGAGGATCAGGTTTGGTTGGCAAAGCCATACAAAGCATTTCTAATAATGATAAAATGGAGAATGAAAAATGGATATTTGTTAACTCCAAAGACGCAGATTTATGGTAAATAATTATATGATTTGCTGACAAGCACATATTTAAGCAAATGATAAAATCGTTAAAAGTATATTTTTTACAGCAACAAAGACAGTACTATCGCTCTTTTTGAAAAACATAAACCAACACACGTAATTCATTTAGCTGCTATGGTTGGTGGACTGTTTCATAATATGGCACATAATTTAGACTTTTTGGTAAAAAACTTTTTTTTGTGTAAGAGATCTTTGGTAAACACTATGGAAACGTAATTTCATTTGTATTGTTTTAGCGCAAAAATATACATATGAATGATAATGTATTACAAACAGCTCATGAGAAGAATGTTATTAAAGTTGTTTCATGTTTATCAACTTGTATATTTCCGGATAAGACAACGTATCCTATCGATGAGACCATGGTAATCCTATCATTACAAGTGAAGTTTGGTATTCATTTCTTAGTATTATAAGAAAATTTATCTGTTATAGGTTCACAATGGGCCACCGCATTCCTCAAATTATGGCTATAGTTATGCAAAAAGACTTATAGACATTTCAAACAGGGGTTACCATGAACAACATGGCAGACTTTATACGAGCATTATCCCATGCAACATATTTGGGCCACATGATAATTTTCATCCTAGCTCAAGTCATGTAATTCCAGGTTTAATGCGGAGGCTTTATGATTTAAAAAAAGATGGTATTAAAAGAGCATAAATTTCCTTTTCTAAAACTATACGACTTATACATAATAATACAGGTATACATGTATAAATTGCAGGAAATACAGAGGACAAAGAATTTATTGTTCTAGGTTCTGGGAAACCACTTAGACAATTTATTTACAGTCTAGATTTGGCGAAACTAATAATATGGGTGCTTAGGAAATATGATTCTGTCGAACCGATTATACTGTCAGGTATGTTATATAGCATAACTATATTACTATACAAAATAATTACTATACGCATAATGAAATATTTCTATAATACATGTTTAGTTGACGAATCTCAAGAGGTTACGATATCACATGTAGCAGAGGCAATAGCACAGGCATTTGATTTTAAAGGTAAATTAGTGTATGATACCTCAGCAGCAGATGGACAGCACAAAAAAACTGCAAGTAATGCGAAATTACGAAGGTATTTGCCAAATTTCGAGTTTACGCCATTTGATAAAGCTATTAAAGAAACTGTTGATTGGTATGTAGAGAATTATAATATAGCCAGGAATTGAAAAATACTAAGTTTGAAATATAGCCAGATTCTATAAAAATGTTTCCAATGGAATTATATTGTGCGATATCCTTTAATGTCACTCACAAGTGGAATACCAAAATATTATGTGTGGAAAGGAAAGCAACATTTTTTTATCTGATATTTTATTTTAGTTCTTTCTATTAGGTTTTCATATATACGAAGGTAATTCAGATAAGTGAAATTCTGTAGTGACAAATTGATGCTATTTAGGGTGAAATTGAAACTTATTTTCTGATAATGAAATAAAAAATAACTTGTACTGCAGCTCTTTACTAAATTAGTAAGGATGAATGACGGCATTTTTAATAGTCAGTAATGTAACGAATTCCTACATTTTTAATAGTCAGTAATGAGTACATGTCAACAATATAATTATTATACATATATAACATTCATTTATCCATTTTATTCGATATTTGTTTCTAACATATGGCATACTAATATAAATATAATTGGAAGTGGAGAAGTAAGTTTCATTTCGAAAACATATTTGCATACGTTACCTATGATACTGTGTCATTGGAAATCACTTTGGCCTATATCGTACGTGTATATTTTTCGAATAAATACCAGGTATATGTTTCGTAGTTTAATTATTATACAACGGACCTAAAACTCTCACTAAACCTTGCTCTCCCAAGTTTCGAATCCCATTTCTAAAAAGCACTTCCCGATATTTACGATCCGGTTCTATCGATTTCTGTAAGTTGGCGATAATGGTACCGTGTATATAAAACTTGATTAAATAAGCAGCTACGCGCTATGGGACCAAAAATTAAGTTCTTTAAACTCGAACGAAACAAAGATCGGAACCGAAACGTTTCGCGGGAAACTTATTTTTAATCTCGTGCAACCTTAGCACAGCCTAAATTTTTAAAAATTACACACTGATGTATTCCAGTATTCCTATATTACATTTGTTTAATTAATTGCTGGTATTTTATCCTTTACATTCATTCTATCTACTATCTTACATTTGTAAATCAGAAAAGGTAATATTGCAAATCATAATATCAAATATCCGCTGCTGTAGGAAACACTGATAAAAATCACAAACACGCGTATTTGTAACCAATCATATTATGTAGTTATGCATGCAAAAATTTCCTCTGTGCATGAAACGGAAAGAAAATATATCAATATAAATCAACTTTTTCAATTATGATATGTTTTAAAAGACCTATTGTATCAATAATAGTGCAAAATAAAATTCTGGAAAGCATAACTGTTAACCGAAGATAGACATGGTTGTACCAGAAAGTAACCAAGCTCGGAAGGGTGGGAATTGAAGCTTATGCATCTATATATAAACACCTCGTAACCGAAAGAAAGGGGAGCATCTGCGTATAAAGTCCACGATTTCTCGTCACTTCTCTCAAATGCATATCCGATCTTCCATAGAATTTGTTCGACGGTGGAAACCGATGAAGCGTCGAAATCGATGAACTCCGTAATTTTTCGTGTAACACGAACTATGATGTAAGAGTAAAACGAGTTTTTTTTGCAATTAATATAAAATGAATTCTTGAAAAATAGGAATGCAGAAATTAATTCCGTGCTCCTCCCAGAGATCGAATCCTTATTGACAAACATGAAAGATAAAACCTTCCTATTATTTTCGATAACCTCGCTATCTATCTTTTGGATGATCTAAAATAATGAAAAAAGATTTGAATGTGAAACAGTAATAATAGTTTTAATGTAATGATACCGAATTCATGTACACAACTAATAAATATTTAATTACACTATATATAAAACTTCCAGAACAGAGCTAATTTTTGTGTAACATCTTTATGAATTTTGCAAAATATTGTAATATAATGACGGAAAATAATATCCTCATTTGCTATCCTGTATTATTGAAAATATGCTATATCTTGTTTGCTGTATCTTTTGTTTGTTTATTTTCAATTCTGATTTTAAATTGAAGAAACAAACATAAGCTACATGACACTAGATTTACCGATTAAACCGTACGCTGCAATATTGTAATCTTGTTTTTTTATTAAGCAACCTCTCATTGCAAATTCATTTATTTTTCTTAGCAAGGCTTCAGTACTGATCTTTTTCAAGGCCAGCAGTTAGATCAATATTGGACCGATTATAGTAGAACGAGAAGCGATCTGTAGCAGAGAAACGCGTTACTACGCGATATGAATACTGTGCACGTGCGCGATATAACAGGACTGGCAAATCTCTGGTCCTTTTACCAACCCCTTGTACGTTTTATATAAGTATACGACCTCCTTCGTGAAACGATATGTACATAATGCGGAGTGCGGTGCACAATGAATGTTTAACCCTCTGTAACTCATCGTAACTTTAATGTAACGTTCCATCCACGAATTTTACACCAAATCGTCTCTCGTTTCGTTGAAAATTTACAAGTCGTTATAATTCGAAGAGCTACCCTATCGTCAAGTAAGCTATTATTAAACATAACCGCTTTTCTCTCATCTTTTACGATGTAAGATTACACATGAGATAGAAAAAACCTGGTCGTAAAATACATCTCATAATGATGTGAATATTCTAGAAAATGATAATTTTAAATGCATAATAAATACTAAAAGAAAAAGATGCACCACCAAGCTCCTTATATTCATTCAATAGGTATTTCACATAAATAAAGTGAAAAGAAGAACCCTCGTCCGTATTTTCAATTTTCAACCTAGAACTGCCCTTTTCTCATTATTTCTATTATATCCTAGTCATTTATTTGCTTAATTTTTGTCGTCAACCCCTCTATTTGGAATTCAGTCTTACCCCTCTAATGTCCAAATTTGTTATCGTCGTACAGAAATTATCCTCGTGTAATTGAAGACCGCTGATAATAAATCTGCATTCAAATGTTGGCTATCGGTATACGTCACTCGGTACACCTGCTAAAGGTATTCTCTCCTCGAGGTACGTCTGGACACTTATGCTAAAAAAAATTCAATATTTGAATATAGCGTTATATACGATTAAGCGTGGTTCGCCTTGGGGCGGAGTTGGGAGTTAAGGTAGATTTCTCGCCATTGGTCCACTGTAATGTACATATCGCATAGGAAAGCCTCTATCGGTGACGGACGAGAGATTCGAATTCGGATGTACCGGTTACAAGTTTAACCCACAATGTACCAAACCCAAGTGCAAACCTAAATGATGCACTAATTAATTTATTTCCTACAGTACGTTAATCAGAGAAAGAATATTTTTATTCAGTCTCTAACTCTTAAAACAGTAAGTACAACATTTAGTTATAACAATCAAAACTAAAACTTCCACTGCTTAGGTCGAAATAAATGAAAAGCAAACGTCCCAAGAAAGGGACAATGGTGAATAACGGATTAAACGTGTCTAACGAATGCACCACCATAGCCCCCGGTGACGGTCGTTTCCCAGAGCGTGTTCTTCCGACAAAACGAGGCGTAGCTCGTGGAGAGATGGCCACCCTCGTCCTGACGCATCGTCCGCTGCACCGGTGGCGTCGCGACGCAAGCGCCCCGACGAGTGCGGATCGAGCGTCCACAGGAATACACCGTGCGCTTCCTCCGTTCGGTGCTCAGTCGTGCTCGAGGTGGCTCACCTTGAGGGTCGAGCGGAGGGGGTGTGCTTTCATAACTACGTCATCGTGGCCGCAATGTGATATGTTCTCCGCACGTGGCGCGACCAATGTGAGATACTGGCCGAGGGGGTGCAACTCATGACTCAGGTGAACATTCCGGGGGATAGGGCAGCGTTCGTACGCGCCGGGTCTCCCAAAAGGCGAGAGCGCCGGCGGATTTGTCCATCTCGGTGAGGAAATCTTGCCCCATGCGACCGTAAAACGGCCGAAGGTCCACGACGATACGGTGGACCATTTGGTGTGCTTTCATTGGGTGACCGCCTCTCACGAGTATTCGGTGAAAGCGAACGGAGATCATCCGGCGCAAATGGGATTTCTCGAGAGGTGTAGATCGGTGCCTGTTTATTAGTATATTGTAGTAACACCTTGGAAAAAGGCGTGATTCAATCTGTGCGGATTGTCCGCCGGTCCTGTATACGGTAATCGTGATAATGTGCGATAACGATGCGATGGACTGACAGTGAATGCCACAATTAGTGTGTACGGTAAGGTGGTTAGTGTTACGCCGGTGTAATAACTCGATTAGCGAGCTGTGATGCCCGACCTGATAATGATACCCTACTACCTTTTACCTTTCAATCCTTTCATCTTCCGTCCACCAATTAGAGGAACAAGTTTGTAAATTACAAATACAGTAATCGAATGGGGTTTCTGCCGCTGTGCATTTTCAGTCGGGCACCCACGTTCGGTGATAATTTAATTAAGCAGTATCGATTATTTGGGGACAGGGGGAAAGGGATAGTCTTGGATTACGCTTTCGCATTTTAATTTTTCGTGGAAGTGATTTTGCGTGAGATAATTTCTCTGCTTTACCGCGTACGGCTTTCGGTATGCGTCATTACATTAAGCCGGATTAGATGTTTTACCTTCTATCACTGAAAACGCCACGACGAATTCAAAGGCTGAGAGCGAAAAAACCAGTTCTTGTACGTTAAAAGGATACCGATGTTTTGATTTCCTTGAGAATTTTTTTCGCTCCGACTAACGAAAGGAATTCACAAAAAGGCGAATACATGCCGGTTTTTCATTGATACGCCCGACTGCTTGGAATCCTTATAAATACGCATGGGCTACTGCTGGGAAGAGAGCAGTGTAAACCGACGGTACTGCACAAGTTCGAGCATTTAAACGTTGTAGATACAAAGTTTAAACTTGTAGCATCACCTTTAGGTTTTTCGATGTTTACCGTAGCCTTGGCGGTTTGTAATGCATGGTAAACGATAGACCAAGGACCTCGGTAGTCTACGCCAAAAATAAATTAAATAAACAGCACAATTTTCTCATAAACCACGTTTTACGTTTTTCTATGCATACGTACAATTGGCTAAACATACGTACAATTAGAGCTGTAACTGGGGGAGAAGGGGTTGTCTGGGCTGTACACCTTCTGAAATTTAAAAAATTATAATATAAACATAAAACACATATAGAGATATGTTAATGTAACCTATATTTGGCTTTTTGGCTACTTTTTAACCGTTTTCGAAATAATATAATTATAAACGTACTTTACTGATGTAAATTTAACAAAATGGTTTAACAAATCACTTCAATCTCCCTCGAAAGAAAATTCTTAATACAAGCCTACATATAACCCGAAAATTAATTTTAGATTTCCTCGTTTGACACATTTTTACGAATGCCAGATATTCTTTTCCATTTTACATCATTACTTCAAGATCTCATTGTCACGAAGTATCCATAAATAATACTACCAAAATTACAAAACCTTTGGCTACGGTAAGACAAGAATATTTCTTTCGTGTACAAAATTCTCCATTAAGATCGAACCCACGAATCTCAAAAGATTAAAAATCAAATAAACTCATCCAATCCAACACATCGTCGTGTCTTCAAAGTATCCAGTTAAGAAGAAAGGACTCGCGCGACAAAAAACCTAAGGAGGACAGTGCAATTGACTATTACTTCTACTCCGGCTAACACGAACCGCGCCCTTAATCGGCGTATGCGAACAAGTCAATCTAAATGTGATTTATTCGCCGGACGGACACACAAAAGCAACGCACGATTCTGAAGGCAAGCGTGAAACGTTTAACGTTTCACGATGGCACGTCTCGCTTCTGCACGCGATCGATCTCTACCAGGATCAAAGTGACCGAAGATCCGGTACGGTCAAAGCCTCAGAAGTGACTGGATCGACCGATGGGGAAGTCCTCCAATCTCCGATCGATCGGATTCGCAGGGCGCGATGTCCCACTGCCGATTAGCGGCGACAGCGTATCGCGGTGGCTCCGAATTGGGTATCCTCCGTGCGCCTGAAGAGACTGTCGGCCAAAGGTGCCACGGTAAAGCGCTTTCAGCGAGCACGAGGGGATGGAACAGAGTTGTCGGGGCGGCAAGATTTTTCACTATGCCCGCCGTGGTATACGAGGACGACGTCGACGGATCGATCGTCGCTTACGCCGGCCACCAAGGAAGTCCCGAATCGAAATCCAAATATTTGGCCACGGTGATTAGCGAAGAGGAGAGCGAGTCGCGGATGTTCCGCACGATCACGAGTCTTGAAATTTTCTGCTGATTGGATGGGAGGCGATACGAGCCACACTAGGAGAAATGCCTGGCATCGTGGTGTTCCGTCGGCGCTGGAGCGTCGGCAGCGACGATCTCGTCGTACCAGGCGCATTCTTATTTATTCTGCATCTTATATGGTGAGTGAATTTGTTTATCGATAAAGCCTGATCAAACACTTATAAACTTAAGGAGTAATATTTGTAAGCTGTACTTGTCGGGGGGAAAGAAAAATTCGAATCGACGGTCATCTTATTATCCGCCGATGTTTCTATTATACTTCTTTACGGTGGACTGAAAGTTTCGGAATAAAACCTTAAAGGTTGGATTGAAGCGTTAATAAGTTTAACGATGGATCCTGATTAAGCAAAGAGGCAAGGAAATGAAGTTAGGATTTTTTGAAGATGTAATAAAAATGTTTTTTTTTTGTAATAAGTGTTATAACAAACGAATATTTATGAATTTCTTTTTAATGGATAAAGGGTCATTACGGCCTTTACATGGTAATGAAATATCGATCATTTTCCTGCTTCTAAACGAAGTACGTGTGATAATCTTGATCGTATATATACATCTTCCGATATTAGTAGCCTATATTCCCGATTGATAATATCCGGTTCTTAATTGCAATTGAAATTTAGTAATCGTCCTAAATACATGACCTACCGAATATACCTATGGTAGAATATTCCTGTAAGTACGATATAGACGCTGTTGAGAATATTTATTTATGACATACATCCGTTCGCATAACAGGTGCATAAAATAAATTTACCCGTATCCGTAACATATTTAAACCTTTTAGGATCTGAGCACTCCAAATTATTAAACTACAAGGATTTTTGAGGGTTACAAGTAAAATAGAAGTTGAATCTTGGATAAAATAATCGTGGAAAATTCTAAAGCATATACTTTCTTGTTCATTATATATTCACAGCTTTAGTTGTAAAGTCTATTATAGCAGGAAATTGAGAAAACTTTATCATATTGGCATGATGTAACCGATGCACTTTTTATTGACCATAATTGCTTTAAATTGCTCACGGGTTGCTTTCAAGTGTTCTTGAAATATTATTGGAAGTGATCGAAAGGTATTTTTCGTGTCCGTTGCAATGGACCGTTTTCGTGGCGTATAACTGTGAAAATCACTTGAACCAGAGTACGAATAATATGCCGCAGCGGAGCGCGTAATTGGCGATTGTCCATTTTATTTTCGTAAGCCATGCTTTAAGTCCAAACCGTTTTACATTGGGATATTTAAAGGTTTGCGTTTCAATTAATTTAAAAATACTCATAAACGTTAATGTATTCTGTTTTTTATTTCTTTCCTAGAGAAATGCATATATATCGTGCTAGAATATTTGCAAGCATTACTCAGGTAAAACAGAGCAGTTTCCTTGTTCGTAAATGGTTTTGAAGCTCTTTCAATCATCCACAGCATGTACATAATCTTCGTGCAAATTCAAGATGAATGAAGCTAATAGCACAATTTTATTCATAACACCATAGCATTATTAAAATACATATTTGCTATTAATTATTAACATTAGAGATGTTTATATTTGTTTAATATAGTATAAAGCGCGATTGACTGTACTATATAACTTATTATCGAAACTTTATTATATGTTAAAGTTCGTCTAAAATAACTTTTGCTGAAGGTGGACTTTCACCGCTTTTCGTATAAACACATTTGCAAATCGGCATATTAGCTGAGCTTTCATACACCGACTCATGATAATATCCGATAGCTTCGACTTTAAATTGTTGAAAAATTAACTACTCTTGATTAAATTTTTTTTTTAAATTAGGTTTACATTATTTTTAAGCTACTCGGTTTATATCACAAAGGTATTTATGAACTGCGTAGATCAGAGCTAATATACTCATTAAAATTGGATATTCCAAAATATCCCTGCTTTAGAATAAAATATCAACGATTCTATTGATCAACTTGCTCCATTAACATAGCGAATTGTGCAATCGTTAAGTGAAAGTGTTTCTGTTAACATTTAACACGATGAAAAAAGTCAAAGGTGAAAACACGTCGACGCTCCGTCGTATTCATCTCTCGACGCTCATTAGAAAACATATAAAATGGTTACGTATACAGATCAATACAGTGCCCTTACATTGCACCAATCGTAACAATATTTCAAAGATTAATGTCCTTCCAACGATTCTGGTGGTCCGCAAGGATTGTAGAAACTTGTCGAAAACAATATAAACTATTTGCGCAATTAAGTGTTGTCCTTCTGCAAATAAGGATGTAGAGCTACGGTGATGTAGTGTATAGAAGCTCGGACTTGCACGCCAAAGACCCGGCTTCGAAACCTGCCCATCACTGATGGTTTTTTCATGTGATATGTGTGCCGTAGCTCTGGTGGATCAAAACCCACCTTAACACTAGAATTACTAAGACCATCATTTTGACGGTTTTCAAATTTATCCCTTTAAACATACTGATATAATCGATGCATTGTTCTAGAATTTTATGACGACTTAAAACAGTAACATAAAAACAGCTATATATTTCTGTTCAATTTTCATTCAGCCATTTTAAATTCCATAATCAACACGACTTATACCTATTTATACCAAGACCTATCGAAATGACGGCTATTTGAAAGTCTATTGTAATTTATGAACCATTTATGCGATAATGGACATCGATACTTATTTACATTTACTTATACATCCACCTCAAACATTTCCTGAAAAAGCTTGAAGTACATTTTTCATATAAAGCTGTATTGGATAAAGTATAATGTTCAGAAGGCAACTCCAACTACTTCAGTCCAACTATTATCACGAGGTCTATTTTTTTCTGATTATGACTCAGTAGTGTGGTTGACCAAATAGCCCGCAAATATAACGTAAAAGCAGGGTCACGTAGATGGCCTTTACAGGTATTTTATAACATTTTGGGTCTGGCAGCAATCAATGCGTGAATTATATACAAAGAGACTTGTGATAAAAATATAACTAGAAAACAATTTTTGTATAATATAGTTGCTGTAGAAAAGAAGCCTCTTCCCAACAACGAGAACCAAAAGCAATGGATTTGTACACCAGAGAACTCCGAAAAAAGTCATTGTGATCGCAAATCTTGCCAAATTCGATTGTGCAACAAAAACAGAGCAATTTATACCTGTAATGAATGCAAAAAATATGTTCGTGGCACATGTTCATTCACTATAACGAGGATTTGTAAAATATGTGCCCCGTAGTTATTTCATACATATCAAATGTCGCATGCAATAAACTACACTATAAATGCAATAAAACAAATTTGTTTTTTTTTATTAATGGTTAATGAAATATTCTATTAAATGTTGTTTTTGTTATATTATATTATTTTATTCGCATAAACCAAGCCAAAAGTTACAATGAAAGCCAT
The DNA here is from genome assembly GCA_038496175.1 of Ampulex compressa. Classification (NCBI taxonomy): domain Eukaryota; kingdom Metazoa; phylum Arthropoda; class Insecta; order Hymenoptera; family Ampulicidae; genus Ampulex; species Ampulex compressa. The sequence continues at coordinate 169,767 of JBCFXI010000099.1, read as the reverse complement.
AATCAAAAATCCGTCAATTTAACGGGTGTGCTAGAACTAAGTATATATTAAACGTCAGTAGTTTTAGTGTTAAACAGTAGTTCTTAGGCCAAATGACCTTAGTAGTCGGTGGCAAAATGAATTTAAAAAAAAGGAATAAGCATGCAACTTCATTTAAAAGTACCGAAGTAACATTTGCAGCTATATATACACGTGAAGCCAGGCGATATTGTAAGCGTAATCGCGATGAAAGTCATCCGTCCTTTCAGTCCCATCGTGCACACACATGCATACAGCTCGTCAAAGGGTTTTACCATGCTCCCGGTTATCGCGGTAGGAGAGCTGTACAGCGATAGCGACAGTTTGCTTCGTTTCCCGCACGCTGACTCACAGTACACGCGTAACAGCCGGCCAACAGCGATGTCCAATGGTCCGGCCGTGCGTTTTTTTAAATCAGTGACTCGTCATGGCGCATTTGCCGCGTGCTCTCGTACAGGTTATGTCACCGTCCTTCGTCGAGGAACAACCCTGATCGAAGACAATCGGTCGGCTGGCCCTCGATCCTCGGCGATGAAGGATGCCGAGTCTCGTAGCGTTTGGCAGACCTTGGAGAGTCGGCAGTGACGATCTCGTGTTACCTGGCGCCATCCTGGGCTGTATTCATATGCTCGAGTGAGTGCTACTCTGTCAGGTGCCACAGGCTCGGCAAGTTGCGACGTAAACAACGAAGCCGTATGTCCTGCCCGCTCTTCAAATTATGTTTTGTGAATGATTGATGATGGTGCTGTTCGGAAAGCGTCGTGCGACGAAGCCGGGGAGCAAAGTTGGACGTTTAACGTCGCTTTTCAGTCGTAGGATTATTGTATTCAGGTTTCTTGTCTTTTACCATTTTGCACATGAGGATTGTCGGGTGGTGCTTTGTATTGCCGCATCGTTTCTGCGATTGATGGAATAAAGCGCTCCTTTGAAAAGAATATGAAATAATCGCAGGCGATATCTTATTTCAACTACAAAAGGAGATACATACTACGCTTAAAGGATATGACGCAATAGGGCAAATGTTAATGCAGATAAGTTGGGCATATTTCTGTTTGTAGAATTTTATTAGAAACCTCCAGACTTTTTTTCGAAAAATATCTAAAAATTTCGAGTTTGAAACGGTAAGCGCCACGCGCGATTCACATATTCGAAATCGTATTCTACGTTCTTTGATTAAACGGGATAAGAGAAATGAAAGAAAAAAAAAAACTTAATAAATCAGACTTTTTAAATGTCGGATATATTATTTGCATTGTATTATCGCATCTCATATCATAGTACGCATATCATTGCATAATCTTATTAGCATTCTTAAAAGCTCTTACAAAAAAGAGTACATTAACACTAAACGTATCAGCCACTTTCTGAACATATATAAGTATATTACGTATATCCTTAAAAAAAAGGGTATTAAGAAGAGATGTCGATAGATCGATTGAATAATTTACACTTTGCAGCAGAATCATGAAAAATCTCGAAAAATGCCAGCGTACGAAGTACAGCGATTTTTCTAAGAAACTACTTACCGGTCGTTTTAATTGCTTCGGTAGGTGTAGTGTTAATAATTACGTTTGTTACGTCTTGTTTCTAACAAAAAATGTTCTACCAGATTTACCTTGCACACTGTGCAAACTTTGTTTTTCTACGGTAATGTCTCGCGTAATAATTCATGTTTCACACCTCTTTATTAGTATAAGAATACAGATTAAAGACAATCGTCAGCTAAAGTTTCGTCGACCAGGAGTCGCTTCCTGGATTAACATTAAATACACCGCTCACTATCTCGACGTATTTCGTAATCGTCTAAGAAAACAAACGGGTTTAAAGGTGAGCAAATAGGTTCGTTTAAGCGCTTACAATACCAAAATTAAATCATGAAAAATATCAGGAAATACACCTTCATAAATTCGAGTTATGCGGATAGAAATGAGGGATAAAGAGATGAATCCAATAATTTAGTGATCAATGTTTTAACCGATTGGCGTGCATTAATAGCCTACCATTTTTCTCAATTATTAATATCACTTTTATTGGCGAAAATGGCTTTTTTGGCTCAAAAAGCGTTTAGCTTAAATCTTATCCGAGGTGTACACGCTCGGTCTACTTTCACGTTTCCAAATCGGTCCCCTTTAAGAAGAGTAAGGCTTGAATCACGGAGATACACTTTTCACGAATGGAATGCCTCGGCCCTTTTCACGAGCTGAGGCGAGTTCGTCTACCCCGTTTACTTTGACGGGTGAGAGATACTAAGGAAGGCCGTCTTTTTGGGCAAATGGAGACATTTCTTCCGCATCTCGATAACGCTACGGTAAGAAATGAATTTCTCCCTGCATACATTTCCGGTACTCCGAGTATTTTTCGCGATTAACGTGGAACACGAAATTCTCGAAATTCCGCAGTAACGTGATAATGGGAACGAGCAATACAATGTGCGCGACTTTCTTATAAAGCAGACGTATCGATTTTCGGAATAGTCAAAAGGCATTGATGAAAATGATTCTTCGAAGATCAATACATCAAGCATGGCGCGTGCGACGCTTTCCCCGTGAATGGCGGTTTACCCTCTCCCGTGAGCTATGAATCATTTAAGGGCGGCCCGATATATCCGGCCTACTCACCACACATTGTACTCGTGTACTCTGTGTGCTCCTGACCTTTTGCGAAAAAAAAACCCATTACTCTGCTCCTAAAATCTACGAGAACGAACGGTATACCGGAGTGAAACCTGAATTTTATACGATGGCGCATTGTACAAAAACGAAACCTGATTCTGTTTCTTGGTAATTGCCCGCATAAAGCGGCACTGTATATTCGGTTTATCTAAGCGTGGTCGATGCTCCGTCAACACTGAGGTTTCCTTATGATCTCACGTCCGTTTGCTTGAACAAGTCGCTGGAATTAACAGCTTCTTGTCAGGTCGACAGTTGTTACGTGATAGTTATTTTTACGTTTTTTTTTTCTATAAAACTATTTGTACATTATTCTCTATTTGATTAGTTATTCTAACCTCCATCTCGGACATAAAAAGAATTGCTTGACAATGAATATGGGGCAAATTGCCGGATCCGCGTCATTTAATTGAAAGTGAAGAGCAAATCCTTTGTGGCGAGTAATCGTCTACACTGCGTAATAATTTTTGTATACATTACATATGGATTGTGTTGGTCTGGTAAATGAGTTGTAGTTTACGTCGCCAAGGTTGATATTTACTATGCAGTGTAAGGCATACAATGGTACATAATTTAATCAATCTTTACGCTACGTGCATTGCCATGATTCATCGTTGTGTACCTATGTTCCAGTATCGTTTTGATATCAGATCAATGAGCACGACTGTGTTTCAATGTGTTTATGACATGAATATTTTTTTTAGAAGAAAAGTCGTAGAGAATCATGGAAAAACAAGAGTCAATTGCCGGAAATATTTTTTCATTGAATATTTTACATCCGTGAAAGGTACATTGCTTAATTTGCAGAAATAATAATTCCTCCTGTATGCTGAAATATTCACTCGTCAGATGTAAATTTTATTCATCGAAAAATAGAAATCGAGAAATTATGAGGAAAGTCGAATTTAACGTTCGTCACCTGATGAGTTATTGATTATTGTATATTTCCTAAAAAAAACCTGCGGAATACATGCAAAAAAATAGAATAAGTTTCAGGTTCGTTTACCAAAAGTGCACAAAACGTACTCTATAAGAACTTTTATATAGCAAACGTTAATTTGAACCATTGCAAGATTTATATATATTTCTTGTAATACTATTCTTTGTTCGCTAGCCAATTGGCTAAGTATAGATTCCAGCTTGTAAGCTCTAACGATTTGGAGTACATTACGTACGAGCAGGCATCGGGTTTCACTAAACTCTTGCATTTTAACGATAAACCTTGAAATATAGTCACTTAAATAGTTTTAAGTGCTTCTAGATTGACTTCTTGCATCCCTTTTTTATCTGCTATTATACTTACGGGATGTTATCGAATAATAATGAATTTAGCGAGAATTTTTTATCTACATTCTTTACAGTATAATTGCATTGTCGTCTTTTATAATAAAAGGCAACAGTTTGTAGAATGCAAGTTGTACAGAATCTTTTATATTTGACATTCGATTAAATAGTATTTTTTCAGTCTGTGTCTGAACACAAGTGAAAATGATTGTTAGTCCAACATTAATTATATTGTCTAATCGTACGTTTCTATTATCCGATGATCTCGATATTTTATTTTTAATTACTGAGTATCAGTCTTTGCTCTTCATATTATATGATGCTTCGAAAAGAATTTATCGAACTATAACCATTCTTTGCAAATGTTTTATATTTCTCTAGTTTTTCATTAAGACTTAAAGTGTTAAAAGGTCTTCGGTCTCGATATACTTATATAAGAAAACGATGCTACGTCATGGGAGGTTACGCCATTAGCTAGTTCTTTTTTTATCTATTCTATATCGTAATGAATGACTGTACTTATTGAACAAGTAACAGTATAAACATTGTCCAACATATAAGAAAGAGTATGTGCAGTGTAAATGTGATCAGCCTGAATATTTTCTATCGTGTAAAATCAGTAAGTAAGTAAATATTCTGACGCAATTCCGTACCTTCGTCGAAAATAGAACCTTTACGACTGTTCCATTTGGACCTTCGTAGTGTATGTGGTGTATCGGTAAAAATTGTTTCTAAATTCCAGGTATTAACTATCCAGATTTGGCACATTATAAACTGAAATGTCTAAGTTTGTAGAAATTTAAGCAACTCATTTTTACAGGCGAGAGTATATATTAGAAAATTTACTTTATCATTTATAGGCCTAAGGGTTTTTGTATTATTCTTTTTGTCATAAATGACAGTAAATGATATTTATTCGGTCCAAGATTTCATTCAATCATTCAGTCACTTACTGACCTTTACTTTATCATTATTGACTATATTGGACTTATTCAATCTTCTCTGCCATTTGTTTTGCGCAGTTAATCGATTTGGCACATACGCGGAGCAATTATCACTTGTTTTGCTTCAAAAATCGATAAAAATCTTTCTTTATGCGATTACGCCGATCGATATTGAATAATATGCAAACGTGCTGCATCAGAAAATTTGGCTGAAAGATTCAATCGGCGCCTGGAAAAGGACGTTTTTGCTCAACCGTCCTCGAAGGTTACGTAGCTTTTCGAGCAGCTCTCCTAAACCAGGCTACAGACAAAGGACTATTTATCGCAGCAGGCGGACAGCACCCTAAAACGCATATATCGACCCCCATACGTAGGATTCACGAATTCGAAGGGAAAGGGAGTATGGCGAATATCGAAGAGGGTGCCATAGAAGGATTTGCATCTATGCCCTGATGGGATTTACGCCCTCGTATGCGCGTAGGAATATAAAACGGTAAAAAAAAATTGGGTATATAGCCATTCGATAGAAAAATGTTCCTTTTAAAACCGTACAGAGTTACGTGCGAAAATTAGGAGGATATTGGTGAACGGTGAATTATATTGATGATGCAAACATATTTCCCAGAATTTTGTACTAACTTTATGATCGACATCGTCATCGATTGTAGGAATTATAGGGGTCGGCGCAATTCGTTTTGCGATAATTGGGATTGAAACCCGATGCCTCGTTAGCGGATAAAAATATTTTGGCAAAGGTTGCGATACGACCTTGGTGACATTGAATGTAATAATATACACCTGAGCGTCGTAACGTAAATTTTCCGCGTACGAACACGTGCGATTACATATCTTGGCAAGGATTCATAATGGCAAAGTAGATCACTGGGCGGCATCGACACCGGATGATTTGTAATAGCTGAACTCTAGTAATTGCTCAACTAGCGTTTGATACGGTAGCTTGGGGTTAATGAGGTTTCCGAGGCTACGCGCCGTTGATGCCTGCAAATCCGATTGCATATCGTCGTCAAATAGTTTTGAAACACCATATTGAAATTCATCTAATTAACATTCCATCCGTCGCTACCGATACATTTATTGCACAAAGATATATTTCATTTGAAATAAAAATAAACTTTTTTGACCGCAATTACTCCCGACTGTCCTCTTGCTGGAACTTGTATACAAATTAAACAAATGATCTATGCGAGTAGTTATGAAGTATTTATAACTGCACTCGCAAGGATCATTTGTTTACTGCATATAAACTTTTTTTTTAACGCATTTGTTGGCCATACAATCATAAACAGTCAAATAATTAACGCTCCTATTTATATGAAAATATCTTAAGAATAACGTACATTGAGATCTTATAGAAACGAATAGTTGAATTTAAAAAACTTCTCGGATCAATTTTGAACATTGACCATATCATTGGACATTGTTTTCATAGAACATTTATCCATTTCATTGAAGAATTTTAAATATTTCATGGTTGTTCGATCTCCAAACACCTTGACTACGTTGAACACGAGATATTTCAAACGCGTGCCTTACATAGCAAACTTTCATCAAAAAGGGATCTTTACCTCTTTAAAATTTTAATGCAATAAATATTTAAGTAAGACCTTGTCCCACGAGGGAAGTAATTCTGCAAAGAAGTGAAGATCAATATAATATAAAAAAGTTTTTGTTTGGATCTTCGGAATAACTTCGTACCCATGTGGGACCCTTCTGGATAACTTTAGGCTGACAGGGTGATGGTAACCACCCTGCATGCTTTTACCATTGGCCGACCAAGAATATCTATATACAAGACATACTCGTTAAACCGTATTCTAGAAGTCATTTGATATCTATGTGCGATACGAATATCAACGTCTCTGTTCTGCAATGGATTTCCTTATAAATTAAGATTTTTTATAATGGTATAGCAGAGGAGTATTTCACCCAATTATTGGAGTACTACTACAATTTACATTAAAAATTGCAATACTTTACTGTACATACTTAGTAGCATCGTATCGATGACTTCTCAAAGAAATTAAACTTTAGAAGTTGATATATCAATGTTAATTAAGATAGAAATAATTAAACTTTATAATATAAGAATATTGATTCTAAAAAGGATTCTAACTCCCTTGCAATGATCACTGGTATTTATAATACTCTTTATATCATTGATCAGAACATTTTCGCAAGCGTGGTTCCTATGGAAACTCGTATCATCATTCGACGTTCCAACATTTGCTCGATCGATTTTTGTACTCCTGATAACATAAGTAGCCAAATGTCCATTTTGGCCTGATACCTGAAGCCATCAGTAAACACCGGAACCATGTAGCGTTGCTGTTTAACATCATAAATCAGATCCACATTCGATCAAGTGAACATAGAACCACGCGGATTTTGTCTGAAAACAAGCAACTTATATTACTCTTACCCTAAGGATCAGCCTCACTTAATATTTTCGGAATATCTGCAACAACTATGACAGAAGCTGGAATCAAATTTTTTCCATTTAAAAATTTTCAATGCGATAATTCCTACAAAATATCATAATTTACAAAACTTTACTATTATCTGGGTTTTTATCAATTATTATACCTGCAGTTATTTGTTGCCAATTTATTTAGTATCTTATTGGTAATCTCACGGTCAATAATGCAGAATCGCGATGAGCGAGATAAGATATGGGAGCAATAAACCGCAGCTTTTGTCATGGCTGCGCTATTGGCTCATGCAGAGTTTATCCATACCCTTCGATAGATCTCTCACGATATCGGGCCTGACTTCGGCGGATATGAGAAACATTTCGGTATCCGAATGTCAGAGGTCACGTTTACTTGATACTGCAGTACTGTCTAGACGTACTGCAGTACGGAAACTTTCAGATCATTCTGCTTTATATTTCCTCGTGCATTGAAAGGAATTATCTCCTGCCACGCGTTGAAGCCGAAATATAAAAGAGCACTATACGCCGGTAGTGGCTCTGAAAATAAAATCAATTTATTGATCTTAAAACGTACGTTTTGCCTGCTACGTAATGTACTCCGGAGGATGCTGGAAATATTCGTGTATGCCGAACGTCAGTCGGTATTAACTTGTCGGTTCTGCGTATATCTATGTGCATTATGCATTTTGAGAATGATTTTCAGATTTTAGTGTAAGCTCGGCTAATTTAATCTTCTATTTGTTAAAAGTGCAAATCTTATTCAGGCAATATTTAACCTCTCATTATGCCTACTATTGCGACGAAGTATTAAACCTTCTCACGGTATTAGATTTATTAGCACCATGTTAGTTTTTCCCATTTATTGCACATTCGAAAATGTATCTTAATATTTACTACACGTTAACAGATTTTCTTTGAAGTCAAAAGTTTTTTCTGATATATGGTTATATTAGAAAATATAGCAAACGTATACCATGGAAGATTTTCTAGTAAACGTGAAGCAAGATATTGTACCGAAAACCAGGAATGTGAGAACGAAAGGAATCTGGATTCTATCAACCAGTGACAATACGTTCCACGATTTTGGCAGTGCGAGCGTCGACTCTTTTCACTTCACTTATCTGAGCTTTTCCTCCTAACCGAGTCTACGATCCATTCTCGGCTGCTTCCTTGTTATGATACGGAGCTCCAGAAATCGTTTATACGTCGCTGTAAACCACTGCATCTGCCCTGGTTATTTTTTGAAAACTCTAACGAGTACAGCAGATACCGCAGGAATGTTATAACAGAATAACACGTCTTGTTTTGTTCGAATAATACTCACTGTATGCAATAGTATCAAAGACGCAATTACTTCTGACTATCCTCTTGCCCAGAATTCTATATGAATTAAACAACTAATCCTTGCTAAAAGTTATAAACTATAACTTATAATATACAATAAATATATTATAAATTATAACTTATCACAATTATAACTGCTTGGAAGGACCATTCGTTTAATTTATACAGTATCAAAGAATTTTCTACGAATACTGCCTCTATATCATTTCACCTGTGCTTAAGACAGCCTGTTATACATATAGCCCTGTCCTTCGGCGATGTGTAAGAATAACCGTGGTTGCAACGAGCAAAATAACCCTGAATAAAAGTCCAGGGTAAAGTAAGTCATCTGATAGTCTATATTCTACCATTTCACGCCCGAAGTTCGAGAAGGATTCAAAATTTATGTGCAGCACAAAAATTATCGAATATCGGGGAAACTAACGGAGAATATGAGTACATTCGCGAATAAAGTATTATGCGAGGCCAGGTGGTGAAGTACAACCGGAGAGGGAAAAATAAATTCGTTTGTTGCATAGCTTTCGTTCGATATGGCGGAAAAGCATACGGGTGAGGCATAGCACGAGGTAACGCGGCTTACGATGGAAACGGTGGAAAACTCGGTATAAGGTAAATCGATACGGACCACGCAGCAGCCAAGGCTGACGGCCCTATGCTCCGCTCTTCGTCTCTGCTTTCTTCGTTGCTCTCCTCGTTTACCTCTTTTGCTCCCTCGCGCACATTATGGTGCTCACTTCTAGCGATGGGAATGGAGTGGTACTCGTTCGGTAAAGTTTGCCAGCATAGTACTTGTTATCCCTGCCTGTACATTGCCCGCAGCATTTGCGACAGTCTAGCCCAAGGGACGCGATAAACAGCAATAAATGTTCCGGAAGAATTGTGAGCCTAGTCTTGAGTTAATCGTTTTCCAGATAATACTCTTAACGCGTTCCGTGCCGGACCGATTTTTCGTTATTTTCGGACTTATTTCCTTGGCTTTCGTTGAAAACATGCGGGGTGTATCTCGCCAGGCCATTACAATTTGCTTCTAATGTACGTTTTACGATTTTTATAATTCGTAAAAAACAATACTTCTTTTATTTTTTGTTTTGCAAGAAAAATTTTAAATGGCCTGAACCTTTTAAAAAGCGAAAATTTTAAATAGCACCCCACGTGGCACGGAACATGTTAATAGGTATCCTTACTCTAATTTGTGCTCTGATTAATTTATATGTATGTATACATATATTTTAAAATATATCTTAATACAGGTGTCACAAATCTTTTCAAGCAAAACACATAACAGAGTAGCGTCCTGGATAGTGTTCCGAGTTGCCTTCATTAGCGTGTGCAACGCGCGCATTGGAAAATTACTCTTTTGAAGCAGGTTGTATCGATATTCCATTACTCTGCACTGGCGTGCCAAAAATCGGCGATCTCGTGTGCAAAAACCACTTCCGGTTGATCTAACCGTTTGAAAGCATCAAACTGCATCTATGGCGATAGGAGTCTAAGAGGCAGAAACGGTCTGCTCGAAGCTTTGATGCTTTAACAAACTGTGCAAAGCAGTGCGACGTGGTTATCGCGTGGCGCTACTTATTTTATCATACAGAAATCAATTTGTATCGTTGTGTGTATTTGTTTATCCCTTCTAACAATTTATAAAATTGTGCACTTTTACTCCTTTGTAAGTCCCTTTCAAAATATTAAATGCACGTAATCTGGAGCAATGTTTGAAATCCTGAACCAATTTTGTGCCAGTGTAGCACATATTTCTTTTGATTTTCTAATTTTAAAAAAATGCGGAATTTTTTTAAACCGCTATTTAGTTCCTTTTATATTCCTCTAAACATCTCGGCTAGAACAATACTCAGGGTTTTTTTCAGTCATTTATTATTACTCATTAAGGTAATAGTATAAACATGTAAGGCTTACCTTTTATAGTATTGTTCTGTACTTGATTTATTGTCAGTCATCGTGTTTTCTTAAACTACAAATACTATTATATGATATTAAAACATCCTTGATATCGTAACTTTTTCTGATAAAAGAACACTGTACTCTACGTAATATTATAAGTACAATAAATTATTTTGTTACTTTTGATCATATCATAATTTCTAAATTGTAAAATGTATATTTTGTTTTGGCAGAAAGGGTTATATTGAAAAACTACAAGTTGTGTATAATACGTATAACTTTAATCATATAACCCATCGGTTACTCGAAGTTTTATCCACTATAAATCATCAGGAGTTGTACCAAATTTTGTCATGAATGGTTGGTCCTTCTCATTAATAACAGATTTTTCCCGTAGCTTGTGATAGTTAAAAATGATGCTGCGGTATATGGTGTACGCACGCGGAATATTTATGAAGTGTTCTCTGATCGATCATCATTATAGCAGAAAATAGAAAGAGGTCGCAGGATAGCACCTTGCTAGCTTGAGATAAATTTACGTACAATGTAATACACACAGTGACAGAGAATAATGAAAGAAGAAAGTTAATTATACAGTAGTTTTGTCTTATTTGGCACTGCGGTTCCCGCGTTCATGCAAAGCTGGTAAACCTGGCAACACGGCAGAAATATTGAGCTGTTTCGTATAAAGCGACTGAGTAATCGTTTTTGTAAATAAAAAATTACTTTCTATTTCGATAGAATTTATAATTGTAATGTCTTGTTTAATTTGTTTAAATGGTTTTCAATCGCACATTTTTAAAGAGTGTAAAACATGTATCATTGTACACTTCAGGATTGTTATGCGACTCATATTCATCTATTTATATAGTAATATAAAAAAAAAACAAACGCGATTAAGCAATTAAAATGACATAACAATTACACGTGTTTAAATCAAAGTATATAACAGCGATATAATGAAATTATCAGATCTGTATACAAGGTGAGAAACACTCCTCATACAAGTACCGTTGTTAAGTATGTTATACATTAATTATAACTGCTTAGGGACGTGAATCCTGTAAAATATGTTCGTAACTTTCTCCCAAATCCTCAATTCGTTATTTATTCTACGAGAATTCGTGGGCTAAGAATTGTTTATGGTCATTGTTCGAATTTAACGATCCAAACCAGCGGTAACAAGGCTTCTGTGAGCCTCATTGTATACCTCCGGGCTTCACTATCCGGGTAGCAGGGCTCAGCAAATAAAAGGGGTGGGGTTAAGCCTTGAAAAGCACCGCAGGCTTCTGACTTATGTCAGAATCCAGAGACATAGTAATTATATGCCACTCAATGCTCGTTAGTTGTCAATATTACAAGCAGATAATATATATTTCTAACGGATATCCGAGACGTCCTTCCTCATTTCATAGAAAGTGACTGTTTCCTAACAGTAGCGCATTTAGTATCGACTCGCGTGTCCTTCGATTCGTGAATTACATTTCGTGTCAAGCGTAAATTTGCACTTACAACCCGTTAGTAATCATAATAATAAAATTTGGATAAGCCTCTCGTCGCCTTTATTGCGATTTAATGTTGATTATGTTTTATATTGACACAATGGTGACATTTTTTATTAGGAAAAAAATATGTGAAAAATATACCATCCTTGGTTGCACGACAGGGATTGAAAATTGCAGGCACATAAAAGAGATTTTTATACGGTGATTTGTTCCTTGTGATACCTCCTCGCTATCTCCGTTCTCATAAATTTGTCTATTTTTGTATTCCAGGGTGATAGTGCTTGCCGTTCTACTAGGAATTCTCGAATGGGATCGCAGCGTTACCTGTATTCTTCTTCTCTGGGAGTATGTCCTAGGGTACTTGGCCCTTTTCGTAACTTCTATGTTAATCGAATTTTCCATCTGCTTATTGGCAACGAGGGGCAGTATTCTCGACACCGCAGCAAGGGCGCCTATGCAATATATACTCTACATTCGATTATGTAAGTTGCTTATTGGGTAATTCTTAATGGAACAGAAATACAATATTTTATTTTACCACGCTTCCAACTTCTTTGGGTTATAACAGCGCCGCTACTGGTACATAAAGTACTATCTTGAGAGAAGGAAATTAAGTACTACGAGGAAGCGACGAAAATTAAGAATTTGTTATCGGTTGTTCGTACGTGTCGGTATTAATAACACTTGAGCTGGCGTTCGTTGATGTAGCAAAGCTAAGAGTAGAAATCAGGGAATATTTAGCACGTTCCAGCGGCATACTATATTATCTCAGTATTCCTTGGTCTTTCCAACATTAATTTGCCGTAGACGTCGTTACACGTGCATAGGTTTACCTTTGAGGTATCAAGTGTAATTTTCAGTTTCCGTTTAATCCGGTACGTGTTTAAAGACGAGCATGCAACATGATTTTTATTATCGTGGAATGGGTACCTGTTTATGTTTGAGATTACGAAATTCCTTCTACGTACTTATAAAATACAATTGAACAAGTTGTATTCCATAGGCTTCTGTTAAATCGAAATGTGATGCCAATAAATGTTTGTAATAATATTGATCACAGCATAGTCCATTAAATAATTAAAATTAGCTTTTAATAAATTCGATAATAACATTTTTTAAACCTACATATCGTTAGAATTAAAGTGAAATGTTGATTCAATCCCAACGTTTATTAAAGTACAAGTTATATTTGCAATATTTTTGGCTAAAAGCAAACGCTCGTCAGAAATTTTTCCGGATAATGAAACTATTTTGAAACGTGTTAGCTTCAAACTATCTTTTTATGTTTTATAATGTATATAATATACGATTTGGTGTGGTTTAGCGAGCATATAATAATACTATTGCAGTACTCTATATACTTAGTAGCATACAGTTAAGTTATATAGTACTATATGCTCGCTAAGACTACACCAATTCATACATTACAAACATTATTATTTTTTAATAATGATACATTGGAAATAATTTATGGTCTGCAGCAGGGTTGGTTTAGAAATCCGGAAGAATCCGGCAGCCATTTTCTTCTGCTGGTTTCTCCAATTTTCACGGGGACGGGACGAATATTAATAAGGGCCGTCCCTCCCTCTTAAGTCCTCGCTCGTAATAAACGACCACTTCTGGAGTAAAAGATTTCGATTCGCGAGGGTCGGAATTTCCGCACACACGCGTATATAACTGAAATGCATGAATGGGGGCAGCGGACGATTGATTTATTTTTCCTTTTTCGTAAATCAATACATTACCTCGTATCTCCGATTTATTGTTGCCCGATAATATACGAGTTGGCGAATAAAAAAAAGATCGTCAAACGTAGATACAAGTACTTTGCTCTTTTCTGTTGGTATCTTTTAATTATACACATCAATCCCTTATTTCACACAATTGAACATGTAATATGTAAGTAACGTTCGCTCCGCCTCTTATTTTAATTTTATAATCGGTTTTTACAATTATAAACCGCGGTAATTTTGATATAACCGGAACTGTTTTCCTAGAAATTCCGGAGACATTGCATAACTCCGACTATCGAACGATTCTTTCGTTCAATTTTCGTCTGGCTATGGAAAGGACAAATCGTTCAACGATAACAGTATTGGATGTGGTCCAACAAAGGTTTATTCGTCGTCAAGCATCGTAATATTGGCGGTAGTCTTGGCGAAATTTCCCATCACGTACAATTGATTAGAAAAATGCGCTGAACCACGAAACCGCTACATTGTTATTTGTACTCACCGGTTTTTTTTTTTTTTTTTTCTCTTAATCAAACCTGTCTACAGCGAATAACGTAATTGTAATTATACAGCGTTTGTATGTATCACATTTCGATAGCAAGGGATATAATATTGGGACAGATACGACAATAAGAATGTATACAGCCCAACGATAAAAGCATATTACTATGTCGCTTATTATGTCTGTAGAATGTTTTTAACGCGTATCTCGTTAGTCGTATATATTAGAACAAAATTTTGTAATACGCTTTCGTATTTGTTGATGTACACCGTCTAATCTCATGGAATAAGTCTATAAATAAAAATGCTTTCTTCGACTTTACGTCCGGTACGCACAATTTTGTGGATAATCCTTTTTGGCAAAATTTTTCATATTTTTATGTAACGCGTTGTTACATAATTGAAAATAGATTAAGCCATTTGTTTCATTATACAACACCCCTACCACATAAGCAGAGGTTATCCTGACAGGTTACTGGCATAAGGAAAATGCCGGGGTGTGCCTTTGTCGTAACCTATCTCCGGTTCGACGCTCGAAGAAAGCACTGTCAATACAGTCAATTCTTATCCAGTGTGAACTTACGATATCCATGTTGACGTGTAAGCCTTCAGCACACCGATAGTAACTTCTGATTTCTAAAGAAGACCCACTTATTTCACAACATCCACCAGAAGTTTTACCCGTCATTTCGATATGCGACCTAGATATCATGTATACCTTTGAATATCCAAGATTTTATTTCGCATATTGTGCGAGTTTATCACCGATATTCATTAGAAGACATTTATAATTATCTTATAAACATGCATATCACTTCTCTATTATATGTATCCCAGAATAATTCCTTAAAACATTCGACCGTATGTTAATAAATTTCAGTTCTATTGTTGGTCGAGACCGGATGGTTATGCGCAGGTATTACATGGTTAACTCGTTATTACCAAACCTGTCCAGTGGACCAAGCCAAAGATGTGATGTTAGGTGAGATTAATGCCATTATATTTACTAGTATCTTTTTCGTTTGATATTATTCCTTTTTTGTTCACGAAAAGTCAATATAAGGCTACAAACCTCGACAAGAAAAATCTGAGCATTATACAATCATAAGAGTTCTCAATAGACAGAAAAACTCTACCGATGTTATTGAGCTGTGCGAAAGTTCTCATAACAAGAATTATTAATTATTAGGATAATATAGGAGTGTTACGGTGTATTCTATTCTGTTTCCCCGACTGCATCTGTAATTTCCATTTTTTGTAGAGTAGAGAATGGTGGTACATAATCGAGTTTGTTACCAGAAACTTGGCGGCGGAGAGACTTACTTTACTCTCATAGAAACTTTTACCGTGTCCTGGATATTACACAGTTTTATTCCAATTACGCACACAGGTTTGGTGATATCAAACTGGTGCGTACTGGCGTCAGTGATGGTAACCGTTTGGTGCACGTACGACGCAGCTGGCAGATCCTGGGTAAAAATGAAGAAATACCAGCGTAGCATGAGGGAGGCGGAATCACGGGGCGGCAGGTTGCATTATAAACGTAGCGGCAGCAGAAATAGAAATTGGCGACAACGGTAATCATCGATCCCCTGACATTCCGATCAAATACTTCATCCAGTCTGTATCTTTTCCGTCACAATTCGTTCGCGAGTTTGACGTGTAAACAAGATTTTAAGTGGCGCACTGGTCATAGGGGAGAGTTGTTAAAATCGTACTACCTAAGAAATTTTTGATATATCTATTAAAGAACACACGTTTTAATCAAATTGTTGTTTGCAATTATACTTTTTTCTTTGCAGAAAGCCTCTAAATAAACATTTTACGTATAAAATAAAATCAATAGAACGATTTGAGTAATTATAGAAAACGTAAAAGTACAATTTAGGACACCCATATCCTAAATTGGACTGCTGTCTTTCCAAAATCGTACCTATTTTATGTGGTGATCAAATTTATTTTGAAAGTATATGACTTACTTCTTTTTATTGTATTGAATTTTTTATACAAAATATGCAATATAACAAATTGAAATAATAAACTCTTAGAAAACATTAAGTGTAAAAAATATTACAAACATTTTGAACAATAGTATATCTTGTCCGTCAAAGACGCCAAAGACCATATTTTCTATTCCCGATGCTGGAAAAATTCAAAAAAAAAATATAGCAAGTTTAAACGTTAGTGAATTACGACTTAGATCAAATTTCAGCGTGATTTCTTATATCGTACTGGTACGGGTTTTATTTGCGGTACGATTTAGGAAACCAAGCGAACCGATAGAGATATTATTTATCTAACCAAAAAATTATATAAATTATATGATAAACTTCCCATAAAGATGGCATATTAAATATATTTCAAAGAAAATACAAAATGTATTAATCATTATAATATTTGACTGAAATTTGCCTTCAAACAATTGGACAAAATTTACATCAAACTTATTCTCCAGATTCTACAAGTTGTCTTGACATCAATCGAAATAAAGGGAGTTGTGTTTTATATTACTTTTTTTATTACATTTATATTTATACTACTATAAGTCGTAGACGCCAATCGGTTACCAAAAAAATGAGCCGATAGAATTTAGGTGACCAGTACGCATTAGATAATTCTCCCCTACTTATTATAAGATCTGTATCGATATGACGAATATGAATTCATACGAATTGCGATTTATAGAAAAGTCATACGTGCCTATCAGGATAGCTGGGATAACAGGTGCAGATTGCTCTTTTGCTGCATGGGCAATTCCGATCGTAATCGAGTAAGTGATCGTCACAAATCAATTTTTAAAACACACCAGTGTGGTCATGTTACTGTATCATTCATCGACATCTGTCTTTCTCAGAATTCGTTCGCGGACATAGCCAGGCTGTTGAGCGATTTCTTTCGTGATCTCGATGTCGTCCCATCCGACGTGGTTGCCGGTTTAGTTCTGTTGAGGAAGTTCCAAAAAATCGAAAGGGAACTGATAGTCAAGCAGCGCAAAAACGACACGTATGAATTTTTGTCGGGCGTGCCGGTGACTCCTCGTACCAAGTTCCTGTCCTTGACCGAGGCCGGCGATCTGGGACACTTCCAGTTGGCCATTCATTATATGCACTTTGCCCTTGCCGCTTACGGCTGGCCTATGTTCCTCGTTAATCACTCCACCGGGCTATGCCAGTTGTGTACCAGGTAATACTTCCTAGAGCACAATTTTCAAGAGCACTCGTTCTTTTCACGCCGGTTAATCGATTGGCTTTCAATTACAAGTAGTTGGGAGTGGTTAGGTGAAGTTCAAGCACAACGTATATCGTGTGTTCTTTCCCTAGCGGCCTGTGTTTCGCCAAAACAGAATTATGGCTGGTTAAATATAACAAATTACGCTACATTTTGTAACAGTAGTAGTTCTATGCGATTTTCGAGAAAGCTCAACTTATTTTTTTCGTATCCAAATGTTGGTCACGATTTTAGAAAACTTTTCTACGAGCGATATACGTGACCGTTTCAAGCGCTATTTTCTACGGTGATTATGCTGCAGGTTACGATGTGCGTGTTTTCCATGCGGGGGTCATGAAGATGGAGCGACCGTGGTGGAAGACAATTGTTGTCAATGCAATTATGCAGCGTTAAGAAAGATGGTTGATGTCGGTGAAGTTGAAGTTATTTATGCCACTTTCCACGTCGATGTTGGCGAAACACCATTTTTTGTTGCCCTCGATTACACAAAAAAGAAGGTACCCGTTTTCGACGTTACTTTCTAATGCCGTTCGCTCTTTTACGTAATTCGATTACACGTGCACCTGGTTAAAGTATATCGAGGCCGTGGGATTATAAAAATGCTTGCTGATGATGATTAAATTTTTTCCGCGACATTTAGACAAGTTGCTTATTAAATATATCACGCGCGGCATTTTTGTCTTTAACGTTGGATTAATTAAAATAACACGGTTGCACGGGCACACGTGAATTTGCTTGAGGGGCTTAATGGGAAGTTAAACTAGAATTGTTGATATAATTATTTCATGAATATTTGTCGACCCACTAATTTCACACGCAGTTGTGTACAATACATCTATGTATGTTTATGGATGACTATAAACTGATTATTTAAATTAACAAATCCCTTAACAAACCAGCATGTTGTTCTAAAAGAATGACCAGTAGATCGATGGAATTTTAACAAATTAATTGCTTTATTACTAGAGCGAGATAAAGTGGATAATTAATTTTCAGTAGTATATGAACCGATATCTCTATACTAAAAGATACTGAAGTGAAAATTATAGAAAAATAATGGGGGTTGAAATAAACATATGTACGTATGTATGTAGAGATATCACGTCATGCCGCCTGTGTGGCGGTATTCGATTTTCTTGGATTATTTATAATGTCGCGAATAAATTGTTCGCGGCATTGTTCGCTGGGGGTTAAAATGAAAATAAAGGTACCAAAGTCAGAATATACCTATCCTTTCGGGCCTTATTCTCGATGTATATCGATATATAAATTTCTGTTTTTATATTATATTTCGTTGTTTTCTCCTAGGTTGTCGTAAGTATTCGCGGTACTCTTAGTATGAAGGACGTGCTAACGGATTTAAACGCGGAGGGTGAAGTGTTGCCACTGTCGCCACCAAGGGAGGACTGGTTAGGTCATAAAGGGATGGTTCAAGCTGCCGAATATATACGAAAAAAACTCAACGAAGAAGGCATCATAGCACGCGCACTTTCCAAGGTACGTAACACAGTTTTCACCTAAATGAGTTTCATTATGGTTTATGCTTAATACATGGAATAAACAGCTATGTGGGCATAATAGCAATTTAAATATAAATTTGCAATGAATTTTGTCATAAAATAGTTGCATGTTTCATTTCTTCTCCAAATTCTAGTTTTTAATCGAACAGTTTATTTATCACATTAATTAACTCCACGACAGAAAGAATACATAAAATTCCTAAAGCTAAATTGCTTTTGTATTCTTTTTCAAATATAATTGCGGTTGCACGAAAAATTACATCGCCTACATGTCTACGTGTTTGAATTGCATTATTACCACCATTTTTTATAAACAATTTATGTTATTGACCTCTGAAATATATGGTTTATCATTCAACGATCATAATAATTTGTATAATTTAGTAATAATAAAGTTAATTTCTAATACCATTTATTTTAGGTATAAAATGTGTAAATATCAAAAGCTTTGATTAAGCACCTTCCTATTAAAATTTTGTTAAATCCTGTAAGTGGAGTTCATTATTTTGAATTATGAACAATTAAAATATAAATAATCCACGTACTCTAGGACTAAGACACGTTTTACCACTGATTTGTAGTTAATTGAATGCCAATCCCTCGATATAATTATATTAACATTTTGTCTTTCTATATCTTGCGAGACATGTTTTATATTCGTTGTATCTGAAGGCTTTGCATATATTATTGTATATTTGGCAGGTGTCTTATTAACATCACGTGTCGGCATTGATCGATCATCGGTTCCTCTTCGGCTGTCATCAATGCTCTAATATTTTCTGATACCGTTCCTAAATTCTTTTCTCACTTATATTATTTTAAAATAAGATTTTTTTTAAATCTTTATCCTTACAACGTGGTTTTTAAAGTGACTGTTCTTTTTATCACGTTAGTTGGATATTGTAAAATCAAATAAACTTGGTATTTTTTTTTCTTTTCTAGAATACTTCCAGGGGTACACATCAATTCGGTTTAACTTTAGTGGGCCATTCGCTGGGCGCAGGTACAGCTGCAATCCTTGCAATTTTGCTAAGGCAAGAATATCCGGACTTAAATTGTTTCTCATTCGCACCACCGGGCGGGCTTTTGAGTATGCCAGCTCAGCAATACTCGCAGGAGTTTATCACCTCCGTGGTGGTCGGCAAGGACGTTGTGCCTAGGATAGGGCTAAGGCAAATGGAAAGCTTGAGGGCCGACCTCATCAACGCCATAAAAAGAAGCGTTGATCCTAAAGTACGTAAAACAAAAGCGATGTCCAATATTTCCTAAAGTTAAGCTGGTGTAATAAAGTCAGTCCAAAATTTTCTCCATATTCATTTCGATCCGCAAGAAATAAATTGCGTTATAATACACTCGTCCTTCAACCCATTTTATGCCAAAGCTAAGTGTAAACCTAAATAATGCACTAATTAATTAATCTTCTATACTTAGCTAATTAGAGAAAAAATATATTTATTGAATTCGTAACTTTTATAGTAGTCAGTACAATATTTAGATACAACAACCAAAACTAAAAGTTCCACTGCTCAGGTAGAAATAAATAAAAAACAGGCATCCCAAAAAAGGAACAATGGTAAATAATGAGAACTTTGATCCATCTCATTGTTTCTCTGTCTTGTTTCGAAATAATATTCGATACTTTCCTTTATCGCACTAGTTTCACAGTTCTACGTGTATTCCGGTTGCCTGGCATGTGCAACCATGATGGTGTAATTTTAAATGAAATCGATGACCGTGTTCTCGTAAAACAATGGTCGGCCAGCGACTTGAATGGCGAACTACACGATTGTTTCAGTGGAAAACGATAGCATGCTCGGTGATGTGTTGCGGTTGCGGCTCAACTCCCACGTCGGCCGCAAATCTGGAGGCCGGCGGCTGCATCAGCGAGTATCAAAGAGACAAGGATCAAGCACGTGCCCAGACTGTTGTGCCAAGTGACTCCAGCATCGCGTTGACATTGCACAGACCTCTCTACCCCCCTGGCCGAATTATTCACGTGGTGCGGCATCATCCTAACAAGGGCGAGTAAGTGCACGTAGCTCCTCGATATTAACCAACCTCGGCGGAGGAGATATTTCAGATACGAGGGAATTGTCAGGCGCGACGATCGGGCGATGTCCCTTGGTTTAATTGAGGTTTTTCATTTTTAGGCAAAAGTATGAGACACGGTGGAGGTATGTGTTTGTCAGAACTTGCATTTTCAGGATTTCCTTAGGCATTGCATATCTCGAGGTGTATTGGCATGCATTTACGACTCGTATTCCACACTCTGTTATGTACGGTCTTCCCTACTGCACCTATCATTCGCGTTACTTTCTTCACGATTATCGATCACCATGATAAATACTATTATTAGATACATAAGTGCATGATCGAAGTACAAGCGATGTTGAAGGTACTGAAGTGTGCGAGGTGCACAACTCTCCCCTTATAGCCCGGAATATTATCGATACGATTAAAAACAACAATGCATTCGATCGCATGTTACCCTGTAGTAGTCGGCAATATTTTTTTCTCACGAAAAAAACAGAGTACGGCATTTCCTCAAGGCGACCAGATTTTAGTAGAGATTAGACATGCGGATCTTTCGTATATTCCAGACAGATGTTAAGTAAGCGTGAGCCGGTGTATCAAGCTCTATGGGCAGGACCGTGTGATTTTGATGAGGTGCTGATTAGTCCGGTGATGATACAGGACCACATGCCGGACAACATGCTGAAGGCATTGAACAAGGTAAGCCAGTCCGACGCGTGCGTCGGACAATTGAAAAAGGCTCAGATTCCGGTTAGCCGGATTCCTTCCGTAAAACTGGGCAATTATGTGCCCTTGGAGGAACCGGCAGACAACACGGATATTGTTAAGGAAGAGGACGAATGCGGAAATAAATTTGTCGAGCTCGAGGACAACGGATACCTCGATGATTGCATTATTGATCGTAAGCAAATACATTTCGTTATGCCGAATACTACGGCAATGGCGGACACGTCCGTTGTTATTAACGTAGAGGTTCACGATTGAAAAGATTCTTGCCAATGAATTGTGGAAAATAACGTACGCCCAATCGGAAGATCACAGTTTGGATTTATCACGAGAATCTTTAGTTGGACTGCAATTTTCCAGTAGTTTTGCATTCTAGGATACTGTTAATGTTCTGCTACTGCACATTATAGAGTATAACGTTATGGAGATATGTACGATGTCTAGCGCAACGATAAGTACATGCTTATTTATTGATCAACAAAATTAGGTTTTTAGTACAAGTAGGAATAGTTTTTAATTGATATAGTAGTGTTTTGTTTATTATTTCGAAAATGTTATATATTTATTAAAGTGTACTTTTGTTATTATTGTTTGATACGTAACACGGTGCTACCTCAGTGACGTCTCTGCATTGTAAGATTTGTTAATATTCGTACGATTGCTCAAGTAGGGAAAATAACTGACACGCATGATTTCTGACACTGCATGAGTATTGTAACATACACAGAGGATACGCGCGTATCTTATTTATATTTTCCTATAAAAACTTTTTATTTTCTTCTGTCTCGAACATCTTATGTTTTTGTTAAATGCACACAAAACGACTGTACTTTGTTATCAAACCTTAAACTTGCCTATTAAACGTAATCTTTATATGTAACAACTTGCAAGATATTCTATGTTGCGTACGCTAGCGTATTTTATAATTTGCCACCAACTAGATTTACGAGGGCGTTAGCCAGTTTTGCATAATTAAGTATAAACGCTCGGTAGTCTGAACGGCACAAACGTAGTTTGTTGCGAATCGATATCCCTCAATAGTCGTTTTGATTGCACACTGTATAACAATTTATTTATGTATAATTTGCCATGTATGCCACTTTGATCAATATACTTTGTACTACAATATGTGTTGTTATTTATTTATTAAATGTCGCTTCCCTAATATTTTGCTTTAGAACGTGACTTAGATCGAATGATTTAGAATTAAAATTCCAAGATATAATATAGAACATTATTTTTGTATTTAGATACATCATGTATCTCTGTTGAGGTTGAATAAAATCAAATCATCCAAAACGTATTATACACATAATGCATTTGTACTTTACGCCGCACTTTTCAGTTACAGTTTTATACTTAAATTGTAATTCTGTTAATTTTCAGTTAAGCTCCATTCGCCGAATGCTTTTTATAGTGTATCATAAAGTAAGTTTGTAACTTTATTCATTTTACTGCGCAATTAAATCCCTCATGTTGATTATATATTCCTCCTCTCGAAAACATCTTAATGTACGTCCTGGAACGAAATCCTCTTGTAGAATGCAACCATTTATTTTTCTAAAAAGCTTTTGCATGCTGAGTATTGCCACAGGTGTTCAGTACTTCGAAAGTAGTTGCTTCAATACTTTGAAACCACTTTATCAGGTACCAGTAACTCTGACAACCCGATCTGTATAGTAATGAAACTTCACTTTGTAAGTTACATTCCCAGTCATGACACCGGTTTTCAACAACCTTCGAGAGATAGTTTACTAATCTCTACGCCATTTGGCGGATTAAGTATCGTGGGTTTCCCTCTGAACGCCTAACGACGCCACTTCCCGAGACTTTCCAAGTAATTGAAGCCTCGACGAGGTTTGCTCAAATCTCGTGGACGTTAATCGCGGGACTTTCAGGACTCGGGAGCTACTGTCGCTCAGTAGATAGAGGCTCGAACTTTTCCGGAGAAAATTCGAGTTCGTATTCTATCCCACAACCTTTAATATAATAACAATTATACTCCATGTAACATGTACACCGTAGATCCGATGATTTGAAATTTACATTAAAATAACGGACCTCAGTCCAAACACACATGGAGATCAATGTCCAATATGATATAACAACGATAACGATAAACACTTCTAAGGGAAGTCACAATGGTTATCCAAATATATACCCGTAGTTTTCCACGCGGAAAATTTAATTTCAAATTCTACCTACTCAGTGCCCAATGATTTTTCAATATCAAACATACACTTTAGGTTTAAGTTTCAAATATACATATAGAACAGTCGGTTCTGGTGTAAATTCCCCCAAAAACCGATGCCAAAAACTAAATAATAACCACAGCGATACTTTACAAGGGAAGCTACCGGTGGTTGCGTTTGATTTTCGAAAGGTCCAGGTTCAAATCTCCCTTATCCCTTTTCGAAATTCGCATTTAAAGTATTGCGATAGGTCCCAGACCGAATGGCGGTAAGGAATGGTAGTTGATGCCGATAATCAAAGAAAGAGAACCATTCGAGAGGAATAAGTGTGGCTGAGGGTGTGTGGTGTGGATTAGGTGTCAGCGTGCAGAGATCGGAGCGCTGTAGAGGCCGGTGCAGCGACCGGTGCAGCGACGCGTGCAACGGTAGCGGTAGACGTAACGACCCATAGGAGGCCCGATCAACGACACGTCGTACTCCACCATCAAAGTACATCGGCGACCTTCCGTGGCCGCGACGCCGACGCCTATGCCACCACACCCTCTGCGCGCCACGACACAAGGTACTTGGATGTTTCACTGGGCATATCCGCAGAGAGTACACTCGCCAGTGATGCCGTTCGATTCGCAGTTTACGAGCTTAACCCTCTTGGTACCCAGTCAATTTTCCGTGCACCATTTGGAAATAACTTGAACGACAGGGTGACACGAGAGTTGATTTCGCGCGCTTGGCTTTATGGATATGAAGGATATAAACACGTTCCGCGCCGGACCGATTTTTCGTTACTTTGGGAATTATTTTTGACATTCCTTCAAGCCATGCGCAGTGCATCTCGCTGCGCTATTACGATTTGCTTATAACGTATGTCTTACGATTTTTATTAATGGTAAGAAACGATTTTTTTTCATTTTTCGCTTTGCAAGGAAAATTCTACATAGCCAGAATGGAAAATTCAGTGTTGGGCGTATATGTCCCACGAGGCGCGTGTCGCGTTAAAGATGACAAGGAACATGCATATTGTTTCTGAATATTATTTGGGATTATGAAAACTATTTTTATATGAGTTATTCGTCGTCAGACATATTGAAATTGTATTAAATATGAAATCGGTTGGCCGAAGATATTTGTCACTGTGAAGGTGATATTTTGGATTTCTGGGTATTTAGAGGATTAAGGATACTTTTTTAAACGAATAATTTCCTGAACAGCCTAAAACATGGTTTCTATGAAATATTTGACGAAGAATGTCTTCTTTAAGAAAGCGCGTTATCGTAAAAAGTATTCTAATAAGGAAACAAAAATCGGCAATAATGACTTATAAAGAGAAGTATCGAATAATTACAGGGAGATACGTTTGGTCGCTTATTGTTAATTGCATCTTTAACGAAGAACGGCACCACCGACGACAAGGTCACTGGAGAGACGATGGTCCGTAAAATATTTCTCCTGGAAAATTACAGCGTTCGATAAATGCTTGAGTTTTCAAGCAGGCGATCTAATCTCCAGCGACTTTCGGGTTTCTCCGTTAGATGTACATATTTTAATTATCACCTTTACTACGATCTTTCTCATGGCACACTTAACACATTCCGATGCACTCTGACTTTAACCGCGGTGATTTTTGGAAGTTATGGGTTTGCATCTACCATTTGAATGACAAACGGTAGGCCGATGTAAAGTACAATGACTTACAGAAACTTTATAATGAATGACTAAGCAACTGGTAAAAAAAACATTTGAGTACTATACTTATAGCAATAACGCAGGTAAAAAAAGGAGTAATAAAAGTGAATAACTTGACGCTTAGACTATACTACACACTACTATTCATGCATGTGCATCACGCATTGTTAGAACACCCCATCGTCATTCTAATATGCGGTAATCTAGATACCCCCATATAGTTAAACATAATGCGTTTTAAAGTGTGACGTGAATTGCATGTTAACCATCAGAAATAGGAGCTATGTAGTTAAATATAATTTTTGTAACAATTATCTATTTTGTGTTATTAAGGTATACTTAACTGTAGAAGAGTCACGTTAATTCGTAATGTTACGACTATATATTACCGGATTAGTGTGAATTGGATAAGAGTTCGGAGCGTTATGAGAATTAATGCCTAATATAATTTCTATTTTGAGCAAAAGAAGTATAGAGTGAAGATTAGAGATTAAAATATTCATATTTGTATATAGCAGAACTTTTTTTTTTTTAATATTTTACGAAGAGAGAAATGTTTTCGTTTTCCTTTTGTAAATGTCGAATTTCTCTTATGCGCGTGTAAACAAGATATAATACAAATATTTTCCTGTATGCTCGCGTGAGGCTCCATTCTCGTCGCACCGTAATTACTCAACAGCACGAACTTTCCGTTACGAGGTGCTGAACTCAATCTACATCGGTGTTCAAACTGCGGGAAGGGTAATGGTACGCGAATGGACAAACTTGCTCTATCCTTAGGTCATAGAAGACATAAATGCGTACCGATATGTTTAACATACATCCGAACCTTTCGATAACATCAACGATGCATTCATCTCCGATCACAATTACGGACTGTTTGGATATGTGTTTATCCCTTATGTGTCCCCATTCTCTCCACGTTGCATCAAATACCTTTACTAATGTTACAAGAATTACTTCTGCCCTTTGTGTGCAACAATGAGCAACCCTTACCCTATAGCAAACATCAAATAACATATCGGGAGCACTTACAGATCGATTCAAAACGAGCTAAAAATCCAGACACAATGAAGGATTCGAAAGTTCTTCTGTGCACAGTACCGAGAAACAAAAACGTCACTAGCCTCCGTTTCGATACTCTTAAAAAAAAAGTAGTGATTATAAAACAAAAATGTACTCGACACGTTAAACACTGAGCCAAATGCTAAACGTCTTTCCACCGCGTTAGATGTCTTTGCCTCATAAAAGATTCCGTGCTCAGCGGCCGTACGCCTATCGTTGCAAATAATAATACTTCCGTGCATAAGGTATGGATACATGCCGGGGGACCAAAGTACAACCGTACACGGAATATACTAGGTAGTTCAATAAGTTCGCGGGGCGCCGTTTATTCGTGAACAATAGAACATCGACGTGATTTTCAAATTTCATGTTTCATTAGAAACTCTAATAAAATTTCAATATTTTTTTTGCATTATTTTAAATGAAGTTTTGAGTCACAGAAAGCTGTGTGCACAGTGCGTGCTACATACGCTGACAATGCAATAAAAACACATTGTAATGCGACTTCGTCGGCGATATTTGATGCGTTTTTCAACTTTTAAAGTCTTATCTTTGAGACATAATTACTCCTGACCATTCTTTTGCTCCGAATTGTATGTAAATTACACAAATAGTCCCTGCGAGCAGTTGTATATCCTAGATGGAGCGGTTGGGGAGTGAGAAAACCTACAAATAGTTTACGACGTTGCGACCCTGTTGTGGTTCATCATCAGGTATGTTAACCTAAAGAATTACAATAATTACACATACGATAGATCTTGAATGAAAAAATCGTTATGTGTGTTGGTAAATTGCAATTGTCAGGATAGGAATTGAGTAAATCATGCGCATCTGCTAATATGAATAGAACTCCTTTTGAACCTTTAATTTAACTTTTTAGTTTAGAATTTTTAGTTTGAAACTTTAATTTAGTCCTTAACTTTTAAAGTAATTTTTACAACCATAAATTCGTTTCTCGATTTCCGTGCCGCGAATATATCGAGCAACCTAGTGTATTCGCATAGCGTTTAACGTGTCAGTGGGTTCTTTGCTTCTCGGGTAATCCCGGTACCGCGGCACCCCCTCGATGTACAATGACACGGAATAATTCTGCGAAGGCTGGTAAAAGCGATTACATAGAAAAACGCGTGTGGATATATGTCAGGTTGTAACGACCCTGGGACCAGCGAAGCCGCAAAGACTGACTTCCGGTCACGCCTCGTCGACGGAGGCATCGGAGGCGCGGGAGGTCGGCGAGGCTCAGGAGATCGAGACCGAGCAGGAAATGACAGCGTTGCTGTCGCACTCGAGCCCGGCAAAGTCTCACCCTAGCAACCTAGCGGGCACGCCACCGCACAGGCTTTGCTTAGAAACGAGCTTTACCTCCTTGCAAAGTCCGACTGAATTCCCACAGGCCGGCCGTGAGCTCAGCATCGACTCCAGGGGGATCCCGTGGGAGTATGTCAGTCTGGCCAGCGAATTGCTCAACACACCCAGGCCGGACGGCGGCAAATTGTAAGAATAGCACATTACCTCGGAACGACGGACCTACCCGTAGGTGGTTTCTGTCGAAGAAACACGCCTGGAGAGTGGCGGAAATTGTGAAATACGTCGGCGGTGCCTCGAACTAGGACTGCGAGGATGTTTAGAACGAGGACGATGGATAGTTTGTCGCTAGATTTATGATAGTCGTTTGGGGATGTAAAGAAAATACCGTCGAGACCCTAAATTTGTAGAGAACTATGCTCAAAGTCTACTAAGTGCTAAAGAGATCTGTACTAAAGTCCTTTAGAATGGAGTGGTGTGGGCTCAGTGCCTCTGTAAGGATGGAGTCAGGGCTTCCGTGAACCGTTAAGATTTGTGATGGAAATGATGGGACGTTACGTGCGTACCGAGATATTACATGACAATTTTATAACGACGGAACTGAGAACGGTTTTCCTTGAAACTCTCGAATACCTCGTGCTCTCGTTGCTTACCTCACAATACACAATTTCGCCGCTTTACAAATTAAGCACCCGAATATTCACCGCACTCAATACCATCATTAAGTAACAGTACTATTAAAAATATATATGTATATATATATGTATGTATGTATATATGTATGTATGTATACATATATATCGGCGTTAATTACGACACATGCAATTTCGAAGAATAAACCAATTTCCCTTTTCTAAGGTACATCAACTTGGATGCAATTTCAGACAAACGATCCGTGATCAAAATATTACAGAAGCGCAAAATGAAATTCGAATCCGCTATTTATGTATGCGAGTGTTGATATTCATGGTATAAAGTATAGTAAATCGTCAAGCGCTCCTTCGAGGTTGCATTTCATTATTTTGCGCCGATGAATTGACACTGACGTTTGATTTTGGCGAAGATCGGGTTACCGAAGGGATTGGGACGACACGTGCCGGACAGCACCCCTGGCAACCCCCGAAACGTTGTCGGAGGCGTCCAGCAGTCCACCATCGCCGGTACCACCGCCCAGACCGATGAGGCGCACACCCAAAATTCCGGGAAACTTGTCAACGGCGGCGGACGACCTGAAGAACAATCTGCACTTCGCTATGCTGTCGGCGAAGAATTATTTTCTGAGGGAGGAGAATACCGGCAGTAACACCAGCAGCGGTAACAGCGAAGCGAGTTACGAAAGCGCCAAAAGCTTGGCCGTTGGTCTTCCGCCGCCCGTACCAAGACGACGAGATTCCGTGATAATCAGAAGGTGCTGACTCCGTTAATTTCATGCGTCACAATAATTATTATGTTTCCTAATTTTATGTAATACAAGCGTTATATTACAGCAACTTTTATTTTCGTTTATTTAATATCTTTAGATGTTAAAGGTTTCAGGAATCCGTTAGGAGTTAGATTTGATATAATGAAGATTCGTTTTAGACCTTATTATATTGATAGGGATCGATTAGGGTTTATTGGTATTTCTGATTATGTACGAGGTTGGTATTTTTTTGTTCTTGTAATTATGCGCGAAGCTTAATGTTTTAAAGTTCAACATTCGGAATGGTAAGCTGATGGTTTATCCATTGGAGGAACATTTAAGCAGATTCTATAGTCCGGTATTCTTTACATCTTGATGTGAAGCATCGGGTATTTTTTTGCGATTTCTAAAGTGAGGGTTTAATTTCAAAAAATATCGAGTTTCATTTTATTTCATTCCTGTAGTCCGGTGGTTGAATAAGTGATCAGCCAGATTGGTATTTAATAATGTTGGATTACCGAATGTGTAGCGTAGAGCATTTGTACGTATTTTTCATATCCTACGAGGTACTTGCATGTGTTCCAGGTGTTTATTATGTGGCTTCGGCTTTACATTAATGCAAGTGACCCGCATTTTTAAAATAGCACAAGCATCGTATAATGTGAATAGTGTAATGCGATACGTGGAATTCGTTTTCTGCCCAGTGTAATGGTGCAGGAAGAAATCCAGAATGTTACTTAGAGAAAATATAAATATATATGTAGGCCTAAGAGCTTTTATATTACTGTTCTTATCGTAAATATATACTCATTGCAGAGAACAAAGGATATGTACAGCTGCGTGCTGCAGGGACGATATTTCGGAGAATTCTTCAACGCATACGTCTTCTCATTCATCAAGAATGTCTCATACCTCACATCGCGCGCAGGTAGGTTACGCCGAGGAAGAAAACGACACGAACGGCTCCAGTTTGGACTTTTATGAAGCAAAGGTATACACAAGTGTAATATTTAATGTAAAGTGTGGCAACTTATTTGATCTATTTCAAAATACTTATTTTTCGTTTAACCTTCTCAAATCCTTTCGTGATCGTTTTGCCCATTGGACTTCGTTAAATTTAAATTCAATTAG
The DNA here is from genome assembly GCA_038496175.1 of Ampulex compressa. Taxonomy (NCBI): domain Eukaryota; kingdom Metazoa; phylum Arthropoda; class Insecta; order Hymenoptera; family Ampulicidae; genus Ampulex; species Ampulex compressa. The sequence continues at coordinate 139,132 of JBCFXI010000099.1, read as the reverse complement.
TCTGCCAGTCTTTTTAAATTCGATCGGTACGTACGTCGTGCATTGAATAAAATATTGCAAAGAAATAATGATCGAAGAAACGAAGAAGAATGATTGGTTGTAAAAGGCGACTGCTAATATTTGTAATATTTTAGGGTTCGTCCGGACAAAGAGACAGTAGCAACGATGTGTTCCTGAGCGTGAGAAGTTCACCAGAATGCAAAGGCCTTATGGCACCGGCCATGGATTTGGGAGCGGAATGGAAGAGAAAATTTGACACGACTGGGCTGAGTGGTGATGCGTCGCTACCACTTCTGCGCGGCTTGTCACCGACTCCAACCCATGGCCAACATAGTTCACCGTTTTTTAGTGCAAAAAGAAAAAAATATGTATATCCTATAACGCTGGTTGGACGAGGGGAGAGCAGCGTTTAAAACATGAATTTGGCAGAATCTGCAAATATCTGTGTCAATATCTTCTTACGCGGCCTTCGATTTTCCTAATTATAAGTCCTCAAAGGAATAGTGTTGTGAGAGATTTCGATCTAAAAATTAGGGGCCATGTATCGTATAGCCTCCTTTTATATGATCCGTGACCAAGCCTAGATATATTTGGTAGATCATATAGCTTACGCGGAAAAATATCGTGGGAAATTAAACGGGAAATTCGTAATGTTCTTTTCAATTTCAATCGACAAATTTGAGATGATGTTTCATATTTGTCTTAGCGCTTCTCTTTACCCCGTGTAATTAACTTAGATTTAACTAGACGGTTTTTCGAAATAGCAAAATTGTGCCCTTCTCGAGGATCCATAGAGTATGGATTAAATTGCGTTGAGAATTAAAAACACACAAAGTTTAAATCGACACATTGCCGATCGATCGGAGAGATTCTCCCCCTTTTCGCATCTGTTACCATGCTTCGCTTGCGAAACATGCACGGTAGCCATGCAATCTGTTAAGAGTGTAATTTGATGAACGATCATTTGTACAAACTGATATCCTATCGTTTGTAGATAAATCGGTTTCCAAAACTGATTATTTATTTTGGATGTCGAGTATGGTAATACAATTCACACATCTATCGCACATAGTAGAATTGGCCTACTCAACATCGATATTAGACATTAGGCATATAAAAGCATTAATATTATTTATAGGAAATTATGAATGTGATTGATTTTTATACACTTTTAATATTAAACTACTAAAAGCAATGGTAGGTAAGATTTGTGAATACATATACCGTTATTGATTACTTGTACATCTCATTTTGCGGAGTATTACTTGATACACAATTACATTCGCATTGTGTATCGCATAACTTATCATGATATGCTCTATTAAGAAGAGTATACCTTCTGTATTCCACGTGTAAAACCAACCCTTTTTCCATTGATTATCTACTGATGAAAATGATAAGTGGATAAGGAAATGCAAAATAATGTGTATGACACAATGTGACAGAAGAAAATGAAATAAACGGCAAAGCATGTGATGAAATGCCGTAAAAGAGACTTGTTGCAATGGTATTTTCACTGCTAGGATATAGTCAGCCATTGTATTTATGTAAAAAGTAGAAAAAATACATGCGTGATAAATTCTAGTCTTTATATGTGCATAGAAAACGTGACATTTATTCGCTCATTTTAAATGATACCTCCAATAATACTTTAGAAAAATCAGATAACAAAGAACTAAATTTACTTTAATAAAATATAGTACTTTATAAGAAATTAAATAAAGAAGTGAAAATAATTTTGCATTTATTTAATATCCATTATATTTTAAGCGATACATGATTCAAAATTGTACCAAGCATTCTAATATACTCATTTTACGCTTATAAACAAGTATTAAATGTACATACTTTAGTGAACAATTCAAGATCCCATTCATATCATACATTATGTAAACAACATGTTTTCAATTACCATGTATTCCTTCATTCTTCATACAAGATAATAAATAATTTTCACAATATGCAATCTTTTTATTGTATTGCAGTTGCCCATGGTGGGGTCATAGGCTGTGGATTTTGTAAATAAGACATCACCACAGCAGAGATAGACAGCATAAAACTGCTAAGAATTTGTTTTGTATCGTCGTTAACTCTGGAGTTAGCAAAGCTTATACAAGAACAATACAGGGCTACCCATGCGCACCATTTGAGTCTCATCATTAAACCGCACATACTGAAGATCATGCCTAAGATATTCATGTAATCTGGTGTCAGATCATCTCCTGGCTGCCCTTGGCTACTTGATACCGTGGGTTTGTAACGTATTTCCTTTTCAGGTCGCCGGGGGTCAGATGAACTATTCATTCTGCACAAATATAATATGTGATGTGAAGGAAAAGCATATATATTATGTGATATACAATGATACGCAAAGGAATTTAAATGCATAGACAAATAAAATAACAAAGATATCGTTATCATTTTAGCCTTCTGGTAGGCTTGGACATTGGAATATGTTAAATAGTATCATAAGGTTATGAACATAGCTGAAATATGCTATTTCCTAGAATATATTGTTTACAATCGCATATAGTAGAATTATACAAGTTTATACTTACATGGATAATATAATATGCAAAATAAAAATTTGTCTCTCTTTACAAAGTGTATATTTACACCTGCTTTATCCGAGAACACCACCCTATATCGATGATAATAAATTTGGTCAAAAATTGTAGTATATCGAAAAGTAAATTCGATGTATCGAAAATGCACTTACCACGTGCTTTTGTACACAGTGCATACTGCAACCAAAGTATTTGCAAAAGTTCATCCTAAGTGTCATTCGAATGATATTAGTATCGAATATCGTCAATTATTGCATTTAATTTAAAGATGAACGTGATACCATGTACAACGTGGGTTAAGAGAGGCGTTGCCGCAAGCAATCCACAGAAGGTTAGAGCTTGCAAAAGAAAATAATACATTATCTTTATTTTAACGTTATTTGATCTTTAGGTAGAGTTAACTCCGTGTGAATTGGAAGCAATTATAAAGCAAACTAAGGTGAAATTAGAGTATGTATCAGTATGCAACGCAAGTTTGTTGAATGGCATAATATAAACATAACTGAGCTAAATATGTTCTTAGAGATGCTGAACATGGTTCAGAGGAGGAAAGTGATGATGATGTTATCGTACAAACAGCGACAGATGTTACTCCCAGTACTGCAAATCCAGAAGATGAATACGGCTTTGATAAATATGATGAAGAATGTATGTATTTTATAATATTCATGTACCTTTATTCACGTTACAGCATAATGCACATGTACACATAATGTAACAAATTGCATTACGCATTGCAGCTGGAAATATACATTGCAGTATCGCAAACATTGCATCGTTTGGTGAAGGTGGGAAGGATCCTCTTTTGACAACAGGAGATAAAGATGATGATTCTGAAAAGGAAGATGATATTATAAAGAATGATGACAATTTAGTTTTAATAGGACGTGTTGAAGGAGATGCTAGTATATTAGAAGTTTTTGGTATGTCTGTGACATATAAACTTTATATTAACATTGGTTTGAAAATATAAAATTTCTTTTGCTTTTTAGTATATAATGAAGCGGAAGGCTCTTTTTACTGTCATCATGACATATTATTACCATCATTCCCTTTATGCATTGAGTGGTTAAACTTTGATCCAGTAGATCCAAAACCAAGTATGTATGAAATGTCATGAGAGTATTACCAGTCATGTAACACATTCCATTATAGGTAATTTGTGTGCTATTGGCAACATGACTCCAATAATAGAAGTATGGGATTTAGATGTCATTGATTGCTTAGAACCAGCTTATAGTCTTGGGTGCAAACCCAGCAAGAAAAAGGAACAAAAACGTGTTGGACATAAAGATGCTGTATTAGACTTATCGTGGAACAAAAATTACGTGTGCGTTTATTGTCACATTTTTTTTTGTATATTATTTTTTTCTGTAATAGCTTAACATTATCAAATGACTTTATAGACATGTACTTGCCAGTGGTTCGGTAGATCAAAGCGTTCTTTTGTGGGATTTAGAAACTGGTAAACCTGTAAGTAAATTTAAGTCTTTCAATGAAAAAGTTCAGTCGATACAGTGGCATCCAATGGAAACTCATCAATTACTTACTGGTTGTGCTGACAAGTATGTATATCAATTATTTAAGTATAATGTATTCTTGTAGGTAAACTTGATTTTAATTCTTTTGTATGACACTGTGCTTGATATGTTATTTAGATTAGTTAGATTATTTGACTGCAGACAAGAAGACATGACAAAAAGCTGGAAAGCACAAGGTGAAGTGGAAAGAGTATTGTGGAATCATTTTGATACCTATCATTGTCTTGTAAGTACGTTTCGTATGCAGGGAAATAATAAATTTTCAGCAATGTTTTTTCTACCAACCTGATGTAATTTTAATTTCATTATAGGTTGGTACCAATAACGGTTACTTACAATATGTAGATATCAGAACAGATAGACCAGTTTGGGAAATATCTGCCCATGAAAACGAAATTACAGGTGGGCAGAAATAATCACAATATTGTTATAGTAAAAGAGAGAGAAAAATACGTTATTGCTACATCCATACTATTCATTTTTTAGGATTATCTCTTAGCTTATTATGTCCTGGTCTGTTGGTTTCTTCATCAAGTGATGGAGTTATAAAAGCATGGGATATCATTGACAATAAATGTTCACAACATATATGGGAAAAGAAGAGTAACCTAGGAAGTTTACAGTGTTTAGCGGCAAATCCGAATAATGCCTTTGTGTTTGCTTTAGGCGGAGATAATAAGGCGCATAATTTTAAAATTATAGATTTCAGAGAAATACCTGAAGGTGAGTAGTTCGCTTCTATCGTAAATATATTACTGACATATCTGTTATACTACAAACATAATTGTTTATGCAGTATATACCAGATTCAGTAATAGACAGCAGTACTGCCCTGTACTTCCAAAAACAGAAGTCAAATCAGAGGAAATGATGGATGTTACGGAGGACATTCAAATCATGACGCTGGAAGCAGGTGATGTAATAAAAGAAGAGGATGAACTTCAAAATTAGATAATGCAATTCTTCACATTAGTTCTGAATAAACAATCGGAACAAAAGTAATGTGTGTAACATTTCTCATTTTTGTAATTTCTATTTTCTAACATAAAGCTGATCTAAGTGTAAATTAAAGTTTACTATAACATATATTGCGTGTTATTTCTTTTTTATTAAATAGCTTTAATAATATTCAGGAGAAATAAAAAAGGATTTAACTATAAAACAGCGATTCTTTTTAAAACGTAATTTATTCTTTCCTGCGCTAATGTCATATTAATCCCAACAGTATTTCTTAAGTCACACATTCTGTACACGGTAGTAATTCTGTTTTACTTATAATGTGCAAATCGCAATTGTATCGTACCAGAAAGGCAGTTAATATAATCTTTTGATTTACAGACTTTCAGGGTTATAAAAATGTGATGAAATTATTTTAAGGATAACATTTCTGCAATTCGAAACAAAGAATTGTGTAATAGTAAACACATTATGAAATATGAGTTTTTGAAACTAATGTTGTAATATTATAATACAAATAAATTTATATAAGAATTTATGTAATGATGACGTTAGATGTCTAAATTGCATGATTGAAAATATTTTGTTTGTTTCCATTTTCAGAAGATACAAAGTTACATAGATATTGATAGCTGTAAAATAAATATAGCAATAAAAATGTGTATAACGATGGATTAAAACATTACATGATTGATTAATTATTACAAACTTATGTGTATATATAAATAATCTAACCTGTTTTTTTTTATATCAATTTTGGAATAAATATGAGATATTTTAAAAAATATTTTGAGTATATTAAAAATAAATGATGGAGGTCGATTATAATAATTGAGTTTTTTTGCTATAAATTTCTTACAACAGTATCTATTGTTTGGATACGTATCCGTTAAAATAATCAATTACTTAAATAATTTATCTGAAATTTTATAAAAGTAATATGTACTGTAATTGTTACAATGTAGAATGTACAATTATTCATGAAGTATGTTATATTATCATGATAATATAACCGATGTACAAATACTATATATAACAATCAAATAAACAAATTTAGAATTCTACTTATAAAATATTTATGATGTTTACAATTGTTATCAATTCTGCATATTTAAATTGGGCAATATCATTACCTGGTAACATAAGGCAGGTAAAAATAAATATAAAAATAAGTATAAATCACAGTTATAAGTGATTGGGCAGTTACTATTGGGAGCAGCCTATTAGCTTTAATGCTCCATTATTTTTATTGATATCTATAAAGAGCTAGATAACTCGTATGTTCTACAATCTAATTTCATTTCTCCAAAAATCAAAATTTTTGCTAATTGGTCAATCAACCACTTTGAAGTTGGTTTTTATACATTATACTAAAAGAGTAACAAACTGCAAAATATAATGCTATTCAGAAAGCATTCCTAATTTGGAAATATATGCCAAAGTAACCTTTTTATAATTATTGAGTTACATACTACCTAAAAATATAAAATCAATATATTTTTATTTGTGTTCATATTACATCTTGCATTTGAATGTGCAAGACCTTTAATTACATACCCCAAATTTTTGCGTGGTAAAAAAAAAATCTACCAACCAGTGTTTGAATGATTATTAAGGAATGCAATTCCGTAATATTCACATAAAAAGTTAAAACAAAAATTTTAGGCAGATTAAAATGGGAGAAAGGTACATGCACATACACCAATGCCAGTTCCTTGATATTACCCACAATATATGATCACAAATATTCCTTCATGAACAAATTAACCAATATTATTTACTTTATGCATAAATGTCAGTTTATCGCATGAGCTTCCTGTTAAAGTTCTGAAATACAATAATCTTACTATGTGTTTTCTGGCAGTGGTTTTGTAAATTCAATGAAAGTGACAGACATTATTATGTCAACAATGGTTATATGAGATATTTGATGAGTACCAGTTGTTACATACACGTATGGACACATTGATCTTCATTTGTCCAGTCTTTAATTGTGCTATTAGAATACCTAATATTTAAGATAAAGCAATTTTTTCAGCATATACACATGAATATAAAGTCAGTAATTCAAAATATTCCACAATATGGAATAAATAAGAAATAGTGTCTTTTCCTTCAATGTTACTAAGAGCAAAACAAGCTATAATTACAACATTTTCATGCCATTTGATATTAATGGAAATAAAGATATGTATCCTTTCCACTTAATACTCTAGCAATGAAATATATATATCTATATATATATGTATATATAGTAATTCCATCTATAGCATAAAATGCCTGACGTCATTGAACATTATATAACCTGCAACACATAGATAAAATTTTTGCTTTCATCTGGAGGATGTACGATAGTACAAAGAGATTGACATACATTATACAATATATTAATTAGATTAATTCATACACATATGCGACATAGCATTGAGCTAAGCATCAGTTCCTATATCAAGACTCCTAGAATCCTGATTTGAATCATGCTGGCTTCCATTTTCAGAAGATGCACTGCTAGACAAACCAGACTGATCCGATCCTTTTTTCACTTTGGGTTTATATTCAGTGATAACAACAGTAACATTGTTAACTGTTACTTCATTGGTTTGAGCGGTACTACGATCTATATTTTTGAGGCGAGGTGGATGCCTATTCTTACGCCTGGGTTTGTCCAGCTTACGATCCTTTTCCTTGCCGCTACTGGTTGTACTACCACCACTACCACTTTCCTTTTTTCCAGGTTTTAACAGTGGCACATATTGTTGCTGAGCAACCTGAAAGAATTATCGCTGTGGTTGCTACAATTATCTCCATACTTTTGTAATACAACTAATTAACACAAGCCAAAGAATTTTCTATAGAATACTTTTTCGTTATGCTTGCAAGTATCATTACATAAGATGTTGTCAAATGCAAACCTGCTGAGCCACTAGTTGAGGATTAATGCGGGGTTTCCGCGTAGAAGTTCCCTTACGGACGTCACACATGAGGCACTTAAATGCTTCCGCTGTATTCCTATACGTGCAGACACTACAGTCCCAATAGTTTTCTTCCAAAACCTTCGCCTGACGTTTTCCACTTCCCGAATGGTTCATTGTTCATCAAAGTCAGTTGTAGAACACGGTACCTTCTCAAAAGAGAGTTAGCCTTCTTGCACGTGCCTTTAGCCTCATGAAAAGTGATTTTATGAACACCGTGTACTCTTTGACAATGGGAATGCTCAAAACGAGCAAGAATAAAGATATGCAAAAAAAATAAATGGCAAACGTCTAAGACAATATTCTGTGCATCAACTAAACAAGATACACAATTGCCTGATATACTCATCTTCGTTGCATATACCACCAATATCCTTTTGTCGTATCATTTTTACATACATTTCTGTAATTGAATCTAAAACATAAGAGGTATGTTTTTGACCATAGATTCATAAAATCTGTTGTATCGAATCAAGTTTATGTTATATAATTATATATCTATTTTCTGAAGCATTTCTATAATAAAATAATTTAAAAGTAACATTAATACACACAATTATCATTCTGTTATAGATACTAATAATGAATATTACTTTATTATGCATCACAGTGGATAAACACATGTGTATGCATTTTCACAGGATGTGCACAGTGCACAAATATGAAAAAATATGTAACCAACCTATACAAAATTTTTTGTTGCACCAAAGAGCATGAAATCTCATTTCTGATATCATACTTACCGACTCAAAATGTCAATTTACGAAGTTTTGTTATACCCAGTAGTGTCTTCCTCTACATTACAGATTTTTGTTTCTCCACTAGGAAGGATTATATTTTTATTCAATTCCCATGGTAACATGTAATATAAGAGGGTTAATTTAAAAAATATTCGTCGTTGCCTGCGGTTGCAAGAGTTCGAAACATTCTTTTGCCTAATGAAACAGATGGGATTCCTGACTTGCATATAGAAGTAGCATTATTGCACATATTCAACGAACGCACTCCTTGACAATATTATCACTGCTGCACACACATACACATGAATGTGCATACTAGCACTCTTACACATTCCGTAGCTGTGATAAAAATTTGACGCGACCACTTCCGTAGTATACCGAATATCAAGATATTTTTTGGTGTTGGAGAGGCATTATAAGTTTTTTACTATACACATGTAACAATTACGCAAAGGCAGCAAAAAAGTTATTAAACTTCAAGGTATTGACAAACAATCCGTAGCACTGTTTCTCCATCGGTCGAACAGCGGAATGTCGAATATGAACCAAAATACGATACGGTTTGGCAACCTCGCATAAAGCAGTGCTGTATTGCTGTGCTAAAACTTGTCCCTTATTGTGCGTTTAATATACAAATGTATAAACGTCAAACACGATAGGCTTATTATCTTTCGTGAAGCAAGAAAAATGAGTTTATTAACCCTGAGAGATACGCGCTTTGGTACTTTTTTTATTCACAATTTTGCACCATATCTAAGTTTCCGTTTTATTAAAAAATCACATTATGAATGTTTTGCAGTCTAAGACATTATTAATTTTTTAGCTGGAAAAACTTTTAGCAATAAATTTTTATACAAAAATAAGAGTATTTAATTGAAGACCGTGTGAAACTCAGCCTTCATCCATCCCTGTTCTTTTCATGGCGAAGAGAGGTATCAATTAAATCAAACAGCAAATGTGACCGTTCGGTGACACCTTATAATCTCGATTTTGGAACGTGTTTTTCGTTTTGATTCAGCTCGCTGAAGAATTAAATGTAGCACTCGTAAATGGATAAGAAGAGATAAAAAGTTCTGCTATACATCATTTATATTTCTAGATATGGTGAGTAAAATAATTGCGAGTAATAATATTCAGCTGTGTATGACTTTTAGGTTAACAGATATAAGTACAATCTGTCATCAACAACTAATTTTTTTATATGTTGATAATTACATTTACCTTATTTATTTCCTATCATGTGTTTTTTTAAAAGACTTTCATATGTATGCTAGGGAACGTTAGACGTGAATTAATTTGATAGTTTTTATTTTGCATAGGATATATCCGATGGAGCAGACAGACCATGGGATCATCCATGGACAACAGAAGAAATGAGAAAAAGAAGAAGGGAATGGAGCTTGGCAGGCGATGCAGGCCTTCTAAAACATTTACAACAATTTTCTGAAGTATGAATAGATTATTGCATTATTTAATTTGTGCATCAAAATATTTCTTCATAAGAAAAATGTTAGGATTATACTTAATGAGAATAAATTTTTCTTTCGTAGACTCTGGTATCGAAAGCCAATAAAACACAAAATGCGTTGCACTCATTGGCAACTCAGTTGAATGAAACGGCAATACTTATAGATAATGTTACTAATACATCCTTAGCTTTAGCTAATACACAATTTATTGAAAGTCGAGTGCAAGAAGATGACATAGAGGTCCAGAAAAAAATGGCAGATTCGGTACAGGTAAATAAAAAATTTGCTTAAGCAATAATATAAATTTATTACTCATTAATCGTTAATTATTAATTTGTTCATCGATATAATATAAAGAAATATTGGTATTTGAGTTTAGGAGTCAAAGGACCAAAATTTATCTACTGCAGATTTGATTGCAAATGTTACTGATAGTGTACAAAAAGGTTTGTCCATAATGGATGAGAAATACAGGAGGATGGAGGTTGTTGATAGTGATAGCGATGAGGAAGATGATGCCATAGTACTAAGGTCAATTTTATTTAGCAGTTTATTATATTATTGGAACTGTTAAACTTACTGCTTAATTTTTAAATTATACAGTGTTATTTTGGGACCAAATGATCCATACCAAGATCGACCTTTACCTTATGTTATTGGATGTGATAAGTGGAAACTCTCAAATAAAATTGGCTTAGAAAGCAGTAGTAGCGAATCTGAACAACTAGAAGAAGAAGAAGAAGAAGAATCAGAAAGTGACAAAAATGATATGGCGAACCATAGTATATATCATACGAATGTGGATACAAAAATAAATGTTGGAAGATTGTCGTCATCGTCGAGTGAATCGGATAACTATAGCGATCAGAGGAATGATGTGGCCTACATAAACAATGGAAAGTTAGATGGGATTTCTCAGAATAATACAGATTTTATTTCTGAATCTGCTACACCTGTTGATCATGTGGCAAAGGTTTCTACCTATATTAACACTTGTTTTAATATTTACGCTATGTTTAAAGAAATTAATAATATATGGCATTAATTGTCCAGGTTTCTGCAATCAACGATGCGGTACCGAATTTTGCAGAAGAATTAGCTAAACGATTGGGTACAGTGAGGCAAGGACAAAAACCTGTGAGTACAGATCAGAAACAGGAAATATCAGTGAATCGGCAGAAAGGTAATTTTACAATATCTTTTATACTCTAATTTATGCTTATTTCTATATGTCATCATTGTGTGTACATATAAACACCACAATAGTACGTAAAGTAACCAATAAATATCCTCTTAGATGATATATTCGTCCAGAAAGAAGAAGCAGATATGTTCAGTAAGGAATCTGAGAATATCTTTAATGCAAATAAAGGTCTTTTCGACGATCACCTCTCTACAGATTTGTGGAAAGAAAAACCTATCAAGTCTTTCAAAAGCAACATCATACCTCCTAGTATTGATATACCGCCTCCAATTAGTTCAATTTGTAAGTTTTATCTTTTACGAATTGACGTATTGTTAGTATTAATATAAAAATAAACTTATTTACAGCTACAAAGCCCAAATCCGCGATCGATGATTTATTCGCGGATGCTGATTCTGAAGGCTCGGACGACATTTTTTCGTCTAAAAACTCTGGGATAAAAGTTAGAAATGACACCGTTAAAGGTAATGCTGCGAACGCGGAGAATATACACAAAAAATATCTTGATATTGCTACTGGTGGTAACATAGCAACTAGTACACCGGAAACCAACGAATATGTTAGCAGTATTTTTAGTGATGAGGAAGAGGATAGAGATCTTTTTAGTACCTCAGAAAAACAATTGTATAAACCTGTTGATTTATCTCCACCAAGTAAAAAAGTGAGTACATTCATATTTCATATAAAATAATACTTTTTGATGTTTGGTACGTATATAAATAAGTGGTCACTTCTGTTAAATATACTTACTGCGTGTACATATAAACGTATCCATTTGTGTTCTTCATATGCAACTATTTGTATTATATTACATGACATATTGTATCAATATAAATCGTACAAAAAATTCGTGTTGCAATCTTATGTGAATTACTTTTTAGAAGGTGGTTAGAGGCGTTTCAATACTGGGAAATGTGCAAGCTTCGGATGGCGAAAACAATATGTCAAGTAGGATTTTAAGACGACCATCGTCAAGCACATCCGGAAGTGAAACTCCTACAAATTACGAGAACGGTAAAAGCACCGGATCGCCATCAGATATTTCTCGAAACGCAGTATTGGATGATAACATAAGCGGTCGCAATTCTGTCGTAGTGGCAGGAAATGTGTCCGAAAATTTGGCGTCTACCATTGAAAATACCAACAGTAGCGGCATATCTATCCAACCACCGAGCATTAATAACACAGGAGGTTCGAGTATAGGGTAAGCCTTTGTCGTGTATTTCTACATATTTTTTCATTTATCACCCATCAGTTGTTCTTTACAAATCGTATTTATTAATATGTCAAGAAATTTTTAATTATATTTAACATAAATGCATTTCTTTTTGATTATCTAATAATAGCCTACAGCTCGCAGTTTCTTTTTGATCCGCGCATTCACCGGGTTCATTCTAAATGCTGCGATGCGTGCTCAGTTTCGAAAGTGTCATTGAATCGATGATCTAGGCATTAGTCATTCTGTAGTACATTATGTTGCGTCGTTCGAATAAATACTGGTGTATAAGACGGACTCCTTCAGTTAAACAGAAAGGAGTGTGCATTCAAGAGCTCATAAAAAACATTTTATCTGGATACATACTGTTGTGTAAGATAATTTTCTTTAATTGAACAGAACCAAGTATGCATTTCATGGTTCGTAAAAAGTACTTTTCTCGTATAAATATAATAGTTTACTACGGATTTTATCAGTACAGAAACACTTGTAGCTATAATACTTTATTGAATACAAATGTATTTCGAATACATTTTGAAAGTATAAGACAAATTTCGTCGGTTATACAAAAACAAATATGGATTCAATCGCTCATAAGAAGCATGATACGCAAATTTAAAGCTTAACGAAACAGAATGCGCTATTAACTTTACCAACGCTATTTACCTGTTTTTTTTTTTTTTGATTCCGCTATAAATATAGCTGTAAATAGAATTTTTTGAAGTCGTCATGATATTATTCACGGCAAATGGGTCCTCCGCAACATTCCGGATAGGGCTTGCTCACATCCCGTTCACGATAGCCAATTGCTTCTTTGCACCTATACTCTGGGCATCTGAAAAGTGCAATGATCTCTCATATTACGATTCTGCATTCATCGCGATTTTTTTTCTGCGTAGCATGGTCGAAATCGATAGTGGCGCATTGATCAATCGGTATATCCTATTCATCGTTCGTTCGAACGAAAGCCACGAGCCGACTTTGAGTCCAAGGTCGGTGCGATTGCTTATCGGTGCAATCCAAGTAACTTTTCGTTGCCGGTATTTTTTTTTTTTAATTTTTGTATTATAAAACCAGTGCACCGGCAATGCATCCAGCATAAGTTGGAGAATACGCGCAAGATATAGCAAGTGCATCAATGCGGTTTAAAATGCTCATCGCATTGCATGACTCACCCAAGCCCGCTGATATGCCCGTCCTCGTGGCAAACTATCCTGGTACATTCTCGGATGTGTTCTCCAACCGTGAGATTTTCGCCATGGTAAAAACAGTCACCTTGCGTGGGAGATATTTGAATATATTCACATTATCCATTCGTTTCCCGTTTACGTAGATTTAAACATTGTATCGTTCATTGTATTGTAATTGTAATTAATATTCATTTGACTTTCTGTCGCAAATCACATTAATGGATCGAAGAACGCAGATACTCTGTATTTATTTAATGTCCGCACTTTTGTTGCCTATACATATTCCATTCCGGTGAATAACTTCTTTCAAATGCGCGAAACTTTTTTCGCTGATAGTTGATGATTATGCAGTGAAGTTTGTTTTGATTTATTAATCGATACGCAATTAGACTGAGATTAATATTTTCAGGCAGTACTTTTTTAATTTTTTGAATTCTCGTGGATGTTGATAATAATCCAGCGTGCTACCGAATACAGTTTATCCCTTACAGTTTCCGAATATTCCGATTGTATATACGTAAGATTAAAACACTACAAGCATCGCATCTATCTATTATGAGTGGGCAAATGTATTTTGTAATTTTCTCATATTCTCTTTCTTGCTTGATAATGCTTCATTTACACGGTGTTAATTTTTGTAAATCAAACAACGTACCTTGGACTTGCGAAGATAGAAATATCGCAGCTAAGAAAACAGAGAGGACGACAGCCTTCATATCGATTTGTGATCTGCTCGTACGTGTAAAACTCGTCGACCTTACGGAAAATACTAATCATGTTGCTATATCCTGTCCTATGTTTTATACTTCTCTTCCCCGTTTATCTTGAGTGACCTTCGGGGCAATCTGCCTTAAAAATGTTTTACGACGAAGCACGACGAATTTGCTCAATTATAAAAGCATTAAACACGTGTCTCTTAACGTATTGAAATTTGAGATAAGTGTTCGTATCTGGTAATTCTATTGATGTTAGGTTGTTTGCTACTTGCATTTTCATAATATTTTGCATGGAGATTTTGTTTGCGGAATGAAAATATTTATATAAATGGCAAAAGAAATTATTTGCAATTTATCGTATGAGAAATATTAAGTATATTCAATGGCTAAAGCTCTTAATTAAAGTGTGAAAAAGAGCTACATAATATTACTTACCGAAAGAAAATGGATTGCTTGGGTGTGACACTTCAGAGGAAAGAGTATCAAGTTTGCTACGTTTTTGTTGTAATGTTTCTAAAAAAAATTGAAATTTTTTTAGACAAACTTCATGAGTAATACACAGTTTGAAAACTTTATTATATGGTATCGATTTTTTTTATTATCTCGAATCATCGGTGGATTTGCTGTGTGCAAAATAAATTTGAATTATGTACTGAATAGCATGATAAACGTATCCAATAATTTTTTGTAACAAAATTATTTTTTAAACCAAATACAAAGTGTTTCTTACTGATATTTATAACCACGAGTTATACAGGATTCGGATAAAGATCTTTGTAAGCAAAAATACACTGGGGTCAGTGGGCTCTGGTCAAAGTTCACTTACTACTATTAATCGTGGTGTTATTAAGTAGAATATTTTTGAATAAATAGGGGACTGCTGGGAACATTTTTAAATAAGTTACATAATCATTACACAGGAAGTGTCCTTATTAGCTCGTCATGTAAAGTTTATTAATATTCTTTAAAAAATTTACATACAACTATCTAATTAGATTATTTTGTAAACATATTGTGTTCTCCTCACAATACGAGAGTCATGTTAATCTGATGCATAAGGTTATAATCCAATTCTATTCTAATAATTCTTACAACGTAAGTTGTTGATTAAAAATTGTATAAAACCAGTCTTTGTCTCAGGATCTCTTAGTGGTACGAAATATTGTGCCGCATTTTCATTAGGAGGAATGTAAATCTGCGTATGAGCGAATAATCGATGAATGTTTGAGTTAATCGAGAATTTGTTAGTATACTGATTTGGAGTGAGTTTGTGTGTCCGTACATTCTCGATCTGAAAGTAATGATTTTTTCATCAAGCCCGGCTATGTATGAAGTGGGTGCAGCAAATTTTCGCTTTCGTACGCAATATCTCTTCAGGGGAATTTAATGCCCATTACGTGTGGCGATCGTTTAACGTAAGCTTTCGGTGAGAAAGATCTTGAAGCGCCATGATAGAAGATGACTCGGCCGTCCTCGCATATTGGGCCTGAGCAGCATTCCGGATAGGGTTTTTGGCTATCGAATGTCTTGAAGCCAAGCATGTTGCTCGGTCCCGTACAAACGTACAGTGGACATCTACGATCGACAAATGTTTTTACGATTTTTATCGAAAAATACGTTTGCAAGGAAGCATGTCACGTGGTTACGCCTATTGTAAATATGTAACGGTTATACGTACGAGTCCTTTATTTCGAGCACTCCGTTCTTGTGGCAAGTAACGTTAGCGTAACAATTGGTTAGCGTTTGTCCAATCGTTAATTGGCGCCCGCGGAATTTGCATAACTGGGCTGTAAAAACGCACGAATGTTCCTTTTTTATTTCTCCTACAACCCCGTAACGCGTTGTATTTTTTTTTTTAAACGCGAACCTCGCTTTTTTTTTATTTTGCTTAAAGTGGTACTTACGGAAGGCCGGTGCCAGTATAAAAAATCCCATGATAAGGATTAGAAGGAAATTGAGGTTGAGACTTGTTACCTTCATCCTTCCTCCGCTGTAGTACAATTCCGTAATATCGCAGTGAGCACTTCGCAATGCAATGCTTTGAAACAATCTTAATGCCCCCTGCGAGTCTCGTATGGTTTTATATAGTTTGTTATGACGCGCTTCGTCGGCAGCGATATGGGTGATATTTGTGAACATACGTCAATAGACTTCACAATTCTATATTTTTAAATGCGGATGGCCCCAATCACAACTGTTATTAGCTTTGCGCATAAGAATTGTTTTTGTGATTCACCGTGAACTCTTTGAATTTGATATGGCATTGTTATTGCTTAATACTCTCGGAAAATCTGTAACGGCAAGCGAGAATGCCAACGATTAACATACCTGAGATGGTATTGTCAATGTATTCTAAAACATAAGAAAGTTAATAATTTCTTCATAATGTGCATAGTTTGTGTGTCCTTGAATTGGCCGAAATTTCGTAACAGGGGATTTTTTTTATCTCGATTTACAGAGAGCCGTGTGTTATTTAATATGTACGCAATATTATTATGACATCTGTAGCTTACTGGAATTTTCATATATTAATAACCACAGAGTTCATCTAAAGTCACGCCCACTGGCCATTATCTATTATACATGGAAAGAAAATGAAGAGACGGGCAAAGAGCATTTCAGGGGGACTCTAAAGTGACGACTGTAATAATTATCGACTTCTTCTCCGAAATAGGACAGTGGAGGTTTTTTGATCTACAAAACGAAAAGAGTGTAAAATAATACAATCTTAAGATACGATTAGCGTCATGCTCAAATAATTAGCTAAAATAAGGTAATACGATATGATTGGCGTTTAGTTTTTAATATTTTTCGATATCTTTCACACGTTCGTAGTGAGAATGCACAACAAGATAAGATTTCTGTGCCCCTATTAATGCATAAACAAGTTTACATGGAAAGAATGGGGTATTGCGTAAACACTGATTCAGTTAAATTTAAAACTTTCCATCATTTCATATGACAGAGGGATTTCGACGCATAAGATTATTTCGTATGTGTTTTATTCTAAGTATTTTCAAACTAACGTTACTTTATCTAAATCCGCCGTTTGTTTTATCAGAATTTCCTTGGAGATATTTACGAGATGATAAAATTAATTCCGTGCCGCTCGAAGAAAGTAAATCTCCGTTTGCAGAAGAATTTAATACGTTTCTAGTCCAGAGAATGTTCGACTATAATTTTTGGCAACTGAGCCTCTTCTTTCGGACTATCCAATTCGTTAGGAGAATATTTTTATATAAAGCATTATTATAATTGATTCAGTATTTAACCATTATTCAACTTTATACATTATTCAAAAGTTTCGTAATGTAAAACATTCAATTAATTTGTAAGAGTATGGTATTAATATGTATACTCGATAGGACCAAAATACGAATACTGTCCAATGCAGAAGTATAATTCGCTTGATTTATTCACGTTTTTCCAGAGCTGACTTTCAGCCACAGATGACATCCTCCCGACTGAGATCCGAGGAAATATATCGCGAGCGAATCACCAGCGACAGCCTCTTCGTAGCCCCGGATCGCGATCCTCGAAGTGCAAGCCTAAATCCTAATCTGACGAATAATCTTCGAGAGGAGCAGAACGATGACAGTTCATCCATAAGGCAGGACGACGTCTTCGACAACGAGGACCTCTTTGGTCCACCTCCGCTCCCGAAGCCGGGCGCGAAGCCGTCCAAAACTAAAGTTTCCTCGCTCTTCGACGATTCTGACTCTGGCGACGAATTATTCTCCACCACCAGCTCCGGCTCGAGATCGCAAAAGAGCACGGATTTCCTCGTAATCACGCCACAGTATCCTGACAAAGCTAAGTCTGCCCATAGAAAAGGCCTGTTCGACGAAGACATTGATATATTCGGAAGTAAGGATTCCCCGGACGTCGATATATTCGGTACGGCTTCTAAGCTATCCACGAGTAGGGAGGAGGATACGTCTCGGACGGAAAATACCCCGGAAATCGGGTTTAAAGGTCCATCTCAGAATAAAGCGCGTGGAGTAATCACTTCCAGTGAGGATAATCGGGAAAAAGTGCGAAACGTAAAGCTACAGTTCAAGAGTACCGGCCTGTTCGACGATAATAATGAGGAGGATGACGGAGATTTGTTCAGCGTAAAATCGATCGGGAAAGAGTTGAAGATTGAAAATCGCAAACGCCATGTCGACGATGACGATGCTTTATTCTTAAGTCAGAGCATGATTAATCACGACGAGCAAAGCACCAATGAGCGTCAGCATGGCGAAATGGAAAGGTCAATCGAGCCAGAAACGGAGGTTAACGATGGTGGGCATATTCTAGTATCGGGTACAAAGAGGGGGGGAAAGGATGTAATTCCAGGAAACGGTTTGTTCGAAAATGCGACAGATACGCGCGGATTGCTTTTCGAGGATGAGGATTCTAACGATATATTTGGGAGGAGGGAGGCGAGGATAAGCGAGGAGGGAGATATCGGAAAATCTGCGAAGTCGATATTTAAGGAGGAAGGGATAATAGAGGGGCCTATTAAAGATGGGGTGAAGGACACTAATTCGGCAGAATTTTCTTCATCGGTTTCAACTTTGACGGCACCGATCCTGGTACCGCACCCAAAGATATCCTCAAACAATTCTGTGCATAGAGAACAGCAAGGAGGGGATAACGAGGTATTAGAAACAAACGTTGTTGTTACCTCTGGCGTTCTGAAGAATACTGATGGCGAAACAAAGAAAAGTCCACCAAGAACGTTGGATATACGAAGCGAGGTTTCATCCCCACCGCCTGACGAAAGCGCGCAGGTGCCGCGACGTTCGGTTTCTGGCAAAATAAAGAACTTGATGGGTAAAATGGGTGACTTAAAAATACTCTCGCCAATGGATACACCGCCATTGTGGAGAAAGAGCGAGGAAAAGACAGACGAAAGTGAAGTGATCGATAGGGACAGTGATGATGGAGGAAGTATCAGCGTCCATGGACGTAATTCACCGCCGAGCATTTCGGGTAACTCGTAATTTTATTACGCTCGATTTTTAATATCTAGAAGAGTTTTTAATATCCATATTTTTAATCTTTAAGAAAAATATAATATTTAACAATATACGAATTAAACCTTATAGTATCGCAAGAAGAGATGACTTTATCGCAAGGTGTTTGCTACTAAACTATTTGAGCACATGTCTTTAAGTAATGAATAGTTCTCACTTCAAAACCCTTTAGGCTGAGTATTGCATACATTACTGCCTAAAGTAAAAACACGTGTAACAACACTGTAATATAGATGTAAATATGAAATAATTACGATTATAAATAATTATGTTTACAGAGAGTACTGCTATTTCGACAGAATTACCGCCGTCGCCGAGTGTAACAAAACGTAACGCGGAAGTTGCCATTAGCTTTGATGAACCAGCTCAAGTCGAGACTTTGTCCACCGCAGCGTCGAAGGTAATTCAATGACACGTGCATTGATTATTAAAAGTGTTATCCTACACGTGGCTTCACAGCATCGCAATCTTTACAGACCAGAGTTAGAATTCAAGCAAAACGCCGGCCTCAGAGCAGACACGCCAGGAAATTTGCTCTTAGACATAGCGGGATTGACTTCGACTCCGCGGACCATTCAGAAGGCAATCTAGAGGGAAACAAGTCTGCTGGCGACACGTCGGCTAACGTGACCAAGGAATCTTCTATGAATTTGAATCCAGCGCACATTGTCGCTAATAACGATCGCCTTAGCTCCTCGATCAGTGACAATCTTCATAGGATAACGGACACTGCAGTGTCCTTGGCAGCGGATGATAAATCCGAAATTGGTAGTATAAGCAAAGAGAGCTCGATGAGCGCGAACAAGAACACCCTGTTATCTCCATCCACCGACGAGGAGGACTTATTTGACGTACCACCCGATCTACCGGAGGATCCTCAGAAGGATGACGTATTATTTGGCAGAGCACCGATACTTTCGCCGGTCAATGTCGTGCTTTCTGGGAAAATGCCTGGGCCTATTAAACCACTGAGAGATACTCTTATCGGAAGGACCGACGCCACTGAGACGGATTACGATGACGCTGTAACGAGCGGTGATATTTCTACAACTTCGAGGCTCAAACCTATCGTCGATTCTAACGTGAAGGTTGCAACGGGGTCGATGATGGATAAAAACTCAGAAGTCGAGGAGTGTAAGGCGGGGGATGATTCCGAAAACGAGTCGGGTGAAGCGCCAACCGACCCATTGCGAGACGATAGCCATGACCCACTAAAGGATCCAAGTCAATTGTTTGCTTTCGTCACTAAGACGCCATCGCCGGAGAAAGGAAAAAATCTGTTGTTTTCCGAGGACGATAGCCTCTTTTCGAGCGGTTCGAAGAAAATGGACGAAGATCGAATGCCAAAGAGGCAAATATTAGATCTATTCTCGGATGACACGGAGGCCGATCTATTCTCGGTGCCGTTAACCAAGCCCGTGAAGAAACCTTTGAAGGACACAAAAATTAGTTTGTTTGACTATGATGCGCCAGACGAGGAGGATGATAGTCTGTTTGGACACACTCTGAAGAAAATGGCGGTGAAGAGCGACGCGCATGCGCCAACTTCTGCGGTGAATATACAGAAAAAGGTTAATCTTTTTGAGGATAAGGATAATGATACCGATCTTTTCGATGACCAATCGGGGCAAACATGGAAGGTGGACTCAACAAAAATTCCAGAATCTGTATCGAAATACGAACTTTTTGGTAGTATTTCTGGACCGCCGAACACGTCGAATTCGAAGCAAATCTTTGGTGATGAATCGAACGGTGATGATGACATTTTTGGTGCAAAAACTGCCATTAAGAAAGTAATTGGATCAAAATCCTTGTTTTCGGCGGACGACGACGACGATGATCCGGATCAAATATTTGAAAAGACGTTACCGTCGACTGGTGTAAAATCGAAAATCGGGGAACATCGACTAGTTGTGAAGAAGACGGTTACGAGGGATTTGAAGAAAACGGCAGAAAAAATTGGCGAGGATCCTTTAAGTATTCTTCAAGATGATTAATAAATATTGCAATAAGCGTATAAGGAGCTGTTCTTATTTATATTCAGCTTGATTTTTATTTTATTAGCATAATATAAAATGAAGAGTTTATGATCAGATTGTTGTTCCAGTTACAAGTATGCATTGCATAGAATTTTAAGCCACGTGTTAAAACGTGTGTCAAGTATATTATCCGTATGCGTAACAAAATGTGTTGCGCTTTTGAAAATATGCAAGAAAGCATTGCAGACCGTGTATATTTATTTTTCTAACATAAGAAGTGTCATACTTAATGTTTCGCTCCCGGTATTGTTCCATGCTTACATTTTTATGTTACATTTGACTGTATAGATTGCGGGATAATTTATAAAAATAAATCTTTATTCAGTATCGAGGACAACGAATATTAAATTAGGTCAAGTGGTATGAATATTTAATCGTTTGATACAAAGTTCCGATATTCAGTTATTCAGTAATGAAATTACTTAGATGATGATTTATATTTGTGGTATATGTTATATATATGTTGAGGGCATATCTAAGTGAATTTGCATTGCATGTATATTGCTTTGTATTTCATAATGTATATATTTTCTTGAATAAATCATGTATCGCTAGAAATAAAATCTTAGAAGAAACCAGTATATGTATTGTTCCTCGTATTTGTATACAATGTTTCTGTTGATAGACATGGTGCAGCAAAGAGCTGATAAGCATGAAGAGCAGTTTAAGTCAAAACATATATTTTTATTTTTTTTTTATGTGGTATCGGATCTATTAGAAATAAGTGTATTACACACTTTAACTGTAACAGAATCTACGGCGTACTATAGAATTCATTTTCTGACATAATAGATTAAAATTATGGTTGAAGGCTATTTTTAGTCATTAATTATGTATGCCCATTAGGAATTTGATGCATCATCAACTGATAATTTGATTGACCTCAATACATTATGAAACAGGTGACTCTGTGCTTTACCATTGTCTGTTATTCATAATAACTTTTTTATATCGCTCTGTACGTCATTCCTTTTTATTCGTGACACATTCTTTATTTTATAGTTGGAAGAATGTTGATATCAGTACTTTGGATGTATCATGTTAATTTGCACTTTCCTTATTATAGGTATATCAGAAACTATTGTATTCATATTACATATATTTGAGGATAATAACGTACAAGCAAGATAGAAGTAACGTATCAATAAATCAATTTCATCAGCCTGTCATAAACAATGTAATCACATCATAGTGAATGGACAGATTTTATTTTATCTAACATATACATATATGTACATTTGTACATATTGAGTAGAAGTGACTAGCTTTTCAGTGTAAAACACGTTAGTTATAATTAGTATGAAGATAAGTTTCTGTATACAATCAGGAATAAGTTTGAGTTCTAACTCATAATGTTTTTTAATGGATGATGTTTCTTAACATGTTCTATACTATGTATACCATTTATACTACATGTTAAGCTCGACCTTCAGGCCACTTCAGAAAGACATATTTACTTAATGCACTGGAAACATATATTATATATCAAACTTAATTCTGTAAAATATATTTCCACCAAAGGAATAAGGCATTATAAAAGATGCATTATAGAACAAACCACGTAAATTTGTTCAGTTGTTGTATATGCAATAATTAATGATTACATGTAATGATTGAAACTTGCTTTCCGACAGAAACAAACGAAAAATAAAAAATGTTATCCCGTATATGTACCTACTCCTTCTTTTGTTAAATATTTTATTTTCCTAGTTTTTACTTAAAAAAATTTGGATACTGGCGGTTCCTTTTACCAATCAAAAAGTTTTGATCTGTGTGACTTTTGCAATCGAACTGATTGCAGCGTCCTGTGTACCATAAATAGTACATGGTGTAATAACTACTCTAAGTAAACTAATTAATTATGAATTGATGACATACCGAAATATTGTGTAATAATATATCAATCTTAAGTCAAAACATTAAATGGCCTGAGCGACAAATTGGGGAAAAACGTTTTGAGTCGATATATTTCAATCGATATTTGAAACATATTGCGTCACGAGAGTTACTTGAACATTTAAAAGAACAAACGTGACTTGACAATAGTATTGAGTATAGCCGCATTACTGATTAGCGTATATTTTGTAGACTCTGGGAGAACGGGCGTTGCTGTCCGCAGTTAAACACTATTCGTCGTGGTGCCAGTGTCGGGAAGGACCTGTTCTGTTCTGTCCTTTCTTATTCATTTCTTAAACCTTTTTAGTTTATAAGTTACATACGAATACATAAAACTTCTGTGGACATTATTAAACGGTAGGAGTTTATTAATATTATACATATTCGTATACGCGGTGAGTTACACAACACAAGCATCTTAGATATAATTTTTTCGGAAAGTTTGCAATTTCTTTCACCTTTTATAACATAATTTAACTGAGCTATAGGATAATCATACAAAAGTTTTATGTCATTTTTTCTTTTTCTGCCTTTATATAGCTACATTCGACTGTTTTTATATATAAGTTTATAAATTTTATACACCATTATCTTATCGAATAGTGAGACGAATTCAATAATTATCATAAAAAATATTTGTTTTTCTATTTGAGCTAAAAAATTGTTATAAAAATATCCTAGATGAAAAGAATGTATGATTTTATTAAGGAGGAATGTCGTATATTAGACAATTTGACAATGATCCAGAATTCTTTCGATTCCATTGTTAGATTTCTTTGCCTACTTTTCTCTTCGCAATAATAAAATAATTTAAGCTTATATTATTATATGTAGGTATAAATATACTTATATTTATATAGGTGTTTAGTTTTTTTACACGCGATTTTATATACATTTCTAACATTGTTATTCGCTTTTATAATCATGCTACTTAGATGTAGTAATGAAATCTGAAAATGGGAAAAGGGACGTGATTATTTATTACTATTTGAAATATTCTTAAAACAGTTATACGTACGTATGTCTATGGCTAATATTAATGTATACACGTTTAAGGTATCGTTCATACAAATGCTCTTGTGTATTCGTAATTTTATGTCGATTAGTGATGTTATTATACACATCTATTTATGTGACGTGACAGATTGAAATTCAAGATGGCATTGCAAGGAAGTCAGAAGTATTTACATGACATGTTGGACATGTCAGAGGACCCGCAAGAATCTGCAAGATGTCCGAGTGAGATTGCACAATTTTTCGCAGGACGAAATGTACTGATAACCGGAGGTTCGGGGTTTATAGGTAAATTACTCGTGGAAAAATTATTACGGTATGTATCAGCTAGTTCTCAATAGCCTTATCAAAAGATATACAGCATGTTTAAAATGTAGGCTTTTACTTAAAGAGTTTACACGACTCGCTGAGAGAAGTAAACACTGTTCGATTAATATAGATTCTAAAACCAACCAGATTCGACGTGTAAATAATTGAAATTCTTTACGAGCATTTGCTCATAATCTATCTGTAGATTGCTCATAATAAATCTGAGACAGTCTTATGCTTGTCAACATTAATTGGCATCGGCATGAATGCAATATTTATAACATCTATAAACTTACATTTTTGGTGAAAACATAAAGATTTTGATCTATTCATTCCTAATAAAAAATGTGCTAAATTTACGACTACAAATGTAAAATGCGTGTCATACAATACGTAACACGGGTGTAACATTTAAAAATATACGTCAATCAATTAATTTATAGATATCTGTTTTGTACTAAAATGAAGGGTAGATATTTCAAAACACTATGGAGATGTAGTGAAGAGAAGCTAATTGTTTATTGAAAAAACTAAATAAGCCTTAAAATAATTGTCCTGTGTCGGCAGCAAAATATTGTATTGATAAATATCGCGATGAAAAAAAAAAATAAATAAATAAATAAAAATTAAAAAAAATAAAATAAAAAAATAAAATAAAAATAAAATAATAAAAATAAATATTTTATTGATGATATGGCGATGCTGATTGATGTTGTGATACATGCTGTATGCTCGTAAATAATTCAAGTTTATTTCACATCGATAGTTTATGTTTTAGAACATATATCAATTAAGCATTTTGTACTCCCCTAGGTGAGTACTACATATCCTTATAAATCAGACCTTATTTTTTAACGCTCTGTACACACATACCATTTTTGACTGATAATTGCGTTAAGTCCGATGTTCTATATTTCATTTTTTGATATCTTAAAGATTTCAGCGTAATATTCATGAAATGTAATTTGTTAAAAACTACATTCAAAATTATATGACGGATGTGCTATGAAAGAAAAAGGATATAAAATTTAAATTCCTTTATTTTTTTCTATTAAAATGTATTTGAAAAAATATGTTAAGTCCGTTTTCAAAGGTTTACATAATGAGCCAACTTATCGTTTGAAAATACAATTACATTTATATGCGTTACGCTATGTATGAAAAATTAAGTAATCAAGAAAAATTCGTAGGAAATCATAAAAACTAAGGAAGTATTACCTGGTTTACAATGTTAAATTATAATAAACTTAAATTTAATATTGTATGATAATTGAATGATGTCGAATGATTTTTCATCGTTCAGATGGGTATTCGTCAGTACTTTCAATTTCTACGTTATTTGGCTAATTCTGTCGTTCGTTTTTTTATTATGTTTGTCATTGTTGACTTCTATGCAAAGTGTAAATAATTTTACGAGTGTGATTCAGATTTTGGGTGCTTTTCAATACAATGTAATCCTTCAAATAGATAGTTAGCGCGCTTATTTTCTTACGCAAGATTTTTTTAATCTACTTGAATTTTACTGTACTTCTTGTTAAACACGTGATTATTTTTCCAGAGGAGATGTCGCAGAGATAAATGATTTATAGAGTGTGTTCATTTACACTGCGTTAAAAGGCCGAGAAGAATGACCTTTATTCTCCTGTAGTGCGCTGTTAATATATATCACATATATTGGTATTTAAATTAGAGATCATCTAAATCTGTCGGTTGAGGTCTTCCGTCTTCTAAATTCATGTATTCCTTGTATATGTCAAGAATGAGTTGCAATAATGGACATTTCATCACACATAGTTAATGTCCGATTCTTGCTGTAGAAAAGTTTCTCACGTTTACAATACTACGGTTTATTCCAAATGGCGCCGTTTTACTCAGATCGAATCGCTTTTACCTTTAATCTACTCGAATTCATGCAAGCAATCTAAATTTTACGCTGCACTGATGAAGTAGTTACAACTTTCGATGCAATAAAACTTTTATAATTCGTATTATCTGCTGTTTATCAAAAAACTGAATGTTTTCCTTCAACTTTAAAACTATTAAATAATCATCACTCGCAATTACTCCTTTTTCGTACCGTCTACGCTACCATTTACAATAATAGATTGTCAATTATATATCGTGTAGAATATGTTAAATTGAATTACATGTTGTAACAATATTTACCCATGAAATATAATTTTTTACTAATGTATGAAATATAATACAGATATAAAGGAGTTAAAGCAACTAATTTTAACAATATATAATACTAAAACGACATTGTGGTAGAATTGTGGTAGAAAAAAAGAAAACTTACGCGCTCCCTATTGCGAGAGAAAATTGATGAAACGTGGCCATTGACGCCGTTTCAAAGAGGCTAAGACACTATTACTTGATAATTAATCGCATATGCGAGCGTCATAATAGGATTGCTACAATTATAAGCTTAAAAAATGTATACGTCACTTTTGCATATTTTCTACAACACAGAACCGCGGCATGTAGTATTTTTGCGATAGAGCATGAAGATTTTTACCGCACTGCATTTTATCGTACAACTATCGGGTTAATGTATCAATTAATAACTCCAATTGTTCAAAATGTTACGAAATGTATGAAAAAAAAAATGAATTTTTTAAATAAAAATATTTGTATGCTCATGTTTGTTTTTCCAGCCGCTTTCTTGATGATTAATGATTTTATCATATCTTAAGATACTTTTGATATGCACATCCTTATGGTTCCAGATGTTGTCCGGATATTAAAGTATTGTACCTACTTATGAGAGCCAAAAAGGGAAAAACCGCCAAGGAAAGATTCGAAGAGTATTTCAAGGATATAGTAAGTGTGGCAAAATTACGCAATATTATTCATACAGAAAAGGAAACAAACATCTAGATGATATATTGTTTTACAGGTGTTCAGTAAATTACGCAAGGCACAACCCAATTATTATAATAAAGTAGTAATGATTGAAGGTGATACGAGTCAGGTAGATTTGGGTTTATCTTCCGAAAGTAGACGACTTCTTTTGGACACACATATAATATTTCATGGTGCTGCCACTGTACGATTTGATGAACAGATTCGCAAGGCAACAAATATTAATATCCGAGGAACAAAGCAGCTGTTATTGTTTGCGAAAGAAATGCCAAATTTCTTGGTATGCTTTACTTCCGTGAATGGTATATACGCGCATTGTAAAAAAATTTAATCGACATTATTGTTGAATTTATCCGTAGGCATTTGTACATATATCAACGGCATTTACGCATTGTATTGAAAAATCAATCGAAGAAGTACATTACGAACCGCCTATGAAAACTAAAGATATATTGGCGTTGACAGAGATATTGGACGACAAAACGCTTGAATTGTGTACACCATCGTATGCATCATATTCCATATTTACATTACATATACGTGTTAACGGCAGCAAATAAATACGAGTAATTGTGTTTCGTTCAATATAGATTACTTGGGGATTTCCCTAACACATACGCATATAGTAAAGCAATTGGTGAAGAAGCAGTAAAAGAATATAGTATTGGAATTCCCGCGTGTATTATTCGACCCTCTATCGTGATTTCAACGTTCAAGGAGCCGCTTTATGCATGGACAAATAATTTATACGGATCAACGGGAATAGTTGTGGCAGCTGGAATTGGTTTGTTACATACTTTACGTTGTGACAGAACATTTCTAGCAGAAATAATACCTGCTGATTTTGTGATATCAAATATCGTTGCGTGTGCCTGGGATACTGCCGTAAATCGGTAAATCAACAATTTAATTTGCACCGCAAATATAATAATGCTCATTAGATATGTTTTTCATGAAGTATATACCTGATCGCTAAAACTATTGAGTTTTACCATTATCTATGAAAGTATAGTTATATTTTTCAGCTAATATTTTACATCTACGAAAAAGTATTATGCATTCATTCCGATTATGTTGCAGACAAATTCCCAAAAGTATTAAAGATGTAACCGGTGAACCTACTATGACTGATATAGAACGAGTTCCAATCTATAATTGTGTATCTACGTGCCAAAATCCTATCACTTGGGGTGATTATGTGGATAAGAATATACAATATTGCGCGGACGTACCAAGTTCATTACAGATTTGGCACTGCTTTATAACATTTAATAATAATGATTTTATACAGGCCATATATACCATTTTCCTGCACTTCCTGCCAGCAGCTATAATCGACACGTATCTTTATCTGTCTGGACGAAAACCAATGTAAGGACCTATTGATTATTCGTATTCTAGTTAGGGTATGAAATAATAGATTGTTAGGAAAAGGTTATATGAGGATGATAATTTGTTTCTAGGTTATGGAACATTTATAAAAAAATGCAAAAATTCAGCAACGTTATAACATATTTCTCATGCCAACAATGGGTCTTTCGAAATGATGCAGTGGTCAAGCTTTGGAACAAGATGAACCCGACGGATCAAGACATCTTTTATTTTAATTTAGAAACATTGGATTGGGACAACTTTTTTTACTTTCATGTAAGAGGTCTTAGATTCTATCTCGCCAAAGATCCTTTCGACACTGTAGAGCAAGGGCGTGTCAGAAGTCGTCGGTAAGCTTTTACTTTGTTATTGTATATTTTCGTATAATGTATAGTATGTTTTTACATAATGTAACTAATTTTCGTTGTTTCAGGTTGAAATATGCTCATTATACTTTCATTACAACAGTTTGCCTCACGTTAGCGTGGATTTTTATACGCATTATGTCATTTCTTTTTTCTTTGATTTCCTGAGATAATTAGGAATTGGTTATATAAAATATATTTTCCCGTTAAGATGCTTTTCGTGCGGTGTGCAACTTGTAATGCATTTATTTTTTGTTTATCAACTAATTCCAGGTTTATACTTATAACGATTTTTGTCATCTCTAACAGATGGCACCACATATCTTTCTACTTATCGAGTGCATTCGTTTTAACAATAAATGTTTCTTAAATTCTTTCGGTGCGCTTTAATTATACATTAAATACCATTTGATAAATTGATGTGCACCTCAATTAAAGGTAAAAAACATAGAAAAAGACTATTGTTTATCCAACATAATGTCTCATATTACGAGAAACGTACTGCAAATCAATATATAGTTTTTATGGGAACAATATATAATTCTCGCCGTTTCATGTTATTTTCTTTCGTAAAGATATCTAACCCGTTTATTATGAATTTACATTTCCCGTAGAAATATCGTGATATATAATAGCAAACCGATAGAACTTGATCTCAGGAGGAAGTAGCACTCCCACGCTCGGTTAGAGGAAGTCATGTCAAGAAACGAAGGTCTAGGAAGGCCTTTCAAATCTTCTCAAATCATTATTGATGCGCGTAATCGTTAGCACATTATGCGAATCGAGCGTAAACCGTAATTTGGAGCTATTTTGACACGTTCGCCCAATGCGCGTGTCGTCACGCACACCCGTATCGTCGTGAAAACCTCGGCGTTTGAAAAATCGAGTTGCTGACCTGTTATATACGGCTTATATGTGAAACTGCATGTCACGACCTCATATATGAATACATTACGGTAAGCATCGGTCACGTGCAGGGCCTTGTACTTTGCGTAAGATCCCCGTGTTCCTACCTGTTTCTCATTGTATAACGTACCTTTGTAAATTTTTGTCGTTAAGAAAAAGAATTTTGAATCAAACATTTGGATAAAATTAAAGCGAAAGACGATCATGGCTTGAGTGCAGATTCATAACGATTGTTGCGCGCATCGTGGTGCTTTTGAAATTGCTGTAAAAACCCACTTTTTATATTGAGATTCTTATCCTGAATTTGTAATACTATTGCATCGGAAAGCTATCGAATAAGTAAAATTGTCATGGTAACACGCTAAAATTAATAAAACTATTATATTTTAACGTATAGATTATAAATACACATACTCACGTTTCTCACGAGTTTATAACCCTTTCTGGGTCCTGATTATCAATTCCGTCACTCGAAGCGCAACATAAGCTTCAGAAAAGAGAACTTGATTCAGCATCTGAGAATCCCAGCAAACAATGTTTTGACTCCTGTTAAGATACGCAATTGTGTGCGTTAATAAACATGTATACTTAAACTTTCTAACACAAAAGAAAGTTAGGAAGTAGAAAATATCACGATGTTCGCCTTATATATACTTACATTTATATACCAATAAGCTATAAATGTACAGGTTATTGACAATAAATAGGTAATAAGTGCACGCCGATAAAACGACGTTTTTGAACGTTTCCTTGCAATATAACATCTGCTTGGAAGATTTCATTATCGGTACCAGGGAGGTAACGCGAAGATCTATCGCGTGAAAGGGTTAAAAAGTTGGCCAGAGCGAAGGGAGCGATGGTTTTTGGTCTAAATACCGGATAAGCCATGTACCACCATCGCTGTACTGTACTGTACCGTGTAACGCGGGCCGTCAACATAGGGCGATACGGGCAAGCGGCCACTCGGCACCGGGGCCGCGAGCGGACAAGCGAGCAGAGTCGAGGATCGAGAACCAACCGCCGACTCGGGAAGGCAGTGCCCGCCCGACTGCCGACACGAGCGGATGGTGTACGTTATCGTTCGCGCCACGCTTGCCCCGTGATTTTCTTTCTCCTGTCAAACACAATCGCCGCTGTCGCGCGAGAAGTAGTCACGCGGTAATCAACAAATCGACTCACGGATGAACGCTTTTCGTGTCGTCTTGAATTTATCGTGACGCCGTGATTCTACGAGGTTGAGCGATATAAAAAAAAACGGGGTGGGGGGGGACAGGTAGCAGGGGAAGGTTTTTGATGAGGAAGGAAAAAAAAGAGGAAAGTAAAAAAAAGGAAAAGACAAAGACCGGGGAACTCTACGAGCCTGATCTCGGCATTCGTCGTCCTACGCCTCTCCATCCTTGGATTTTCCATTGGCGGTGCGCACCGTCTTGTCGTCGACGAACACTGTGTATACGGCACGCGCACTTCCGAACCACGTGTGTGCGCACGCACAGCCCGACGACGCGCGTCCATCCGCGCAGCAGCCGATGTACGGGGGCGCTCTCCGAAAGTCGTGTGTGCGCGTGCAACCCTGTCGGAGCCTGCTGACGTTGGTTACCATAACAGCGCGCGTGGCGATCAGCTGATCGCCGACCGTTCGACCGTCGGCAGTCGGCTACCAGCGGCTCCGTCCATCCGTCGTTCCTTTTGTCGCGTTTACGTACGTTACTTAGCATCGCCCTGTCAATTTTTTCCCCGTCGTTGGCTTTACAACGATCGCAGCCAAAAACGTAGGATCATCACGATACCGAAGCCAGGCAGTGATGCTCTAACGACGAGTCCGTGATTCGATTCGCTGGACATATCGAAATGAGACGCGCCAACGAAGGGACGTTTTGACAAACTCGCAAGGGTTTTGTCGGTGGATCAGATAGAAAATACTAGGACACGATGTTCTTTCACTCGTATACGAGTATTTTTCGTAACCCGGTCAGCAGTCTGGTGTCGACGGTTTTTCCCAAATGATCAACGCACGTTAGTCGAGTGTCTATGGACTATCGTTTCCATGGATTCAACACTTTTTGAGCGAATGGTAACGATACGGCTTATGACGGTGTTGGATCTACTCGCATCTCGATTCGATTTCTCTTACGTTGGTTTTGATGCATAATTACTCGAGTACGATGTATATTTACTCGAGAATGAGGCGAATACACCTTCGAGTTCGGGTACCAACGTAATTTGCGTTCGTGTTTTGCGAAGCAGAGATTTCCCATTCGTAATGTTCCTGACGGTGTTATCCGGAGATTGCGTGAACGCCGTTGATATTGGGCGGCAGTTTGTGTCGCGTTACAAAAACTGTAACGAGTGCGCGACGGAGTAACCTCTTTCCTTTCGCAATCGAGGGACGACTTTTATTCGATTCGATCTTCTTACAGGCCACTTATACGAGCAGACGAACATTTGGTTTCACCAATCATATTTGACACGTTGAACGATCGATTCACCTTCGAGATGCACATTTGACAATATCGATACGTCACATCTCGACGTGATATTTAAGGAGCTGAGCGGACATTGGCGCAATTTTCGAGAGAGCGCTGCAAAAAGTGGTGGCGAATCGGAGTTTGAAATTGTGCGAAGTTTTTGATCTCGAAAGTGAACGAGAGTTCTGGTGTGAATGTCGAACTTAGTTGCCAATATAAGATGTGCACTGTTGAATTTATGAACACGCTCGAACAGCCGTGATAATTGTGCCTGTGTCTGGTGGCTACGGAAACGAATTTGAAAGCGGATAAAAGGGATTCGGATTATGCACGAACATACGTCGATGATAATGATTAGTGGTGCAGTGCCTGTAGTTGAAAATTGACTTCTGTGATGGGAGCTTGGGGTGTCTGGTGTACGGGGAAACTTCGCGATAGTCGATGCCAGATACACCATCGTTTGGATTAAGTGACCAGGCGAAAGAATGTGACACCTGGTATCATTTTCGAAACAAACTTTGGTAAGTATTTAAAACCTACATAATTATATAAAGCACAAGAAAATGCTACTAGAGTAAATAATACAGAAAAATTCATTTTTATTGACGAACCCGTTTTCACGCGTGTCGAGTGTTTTATTCATTCCTCGGTACGCACTGATTGAAACGAGTTTGATTTGAACGAGATAATATTTGGAAGGAGGAGGTCGAAAACTCTCCGGAAAAATCGAAGTGGTATGCATATTTGAACAAACACCAGGCCACTCAGGGAGAATATGGAGTCCGGTTAGTCACGGAGTCGACGAACCTCTATCGATCTTTGCCTCCTATCTGCGTCTGTCCTCCCTCGTTTCATGTAGCGTGGAAATGCAGTCTGTGAACATAGCGCAGAAACTGTTTGACAGTTCCTTCCTTCTCGACTTATACAGTACCGTGACACGTGTAAATCGGTTAATTGGTTCGTAAAATAACGTATCTTATACTGATTATGACCTCTGAATGCTAATAGATATACGATGAACCAACGGTAGACTTTGATTTTGCATATGTTTTTTGTGACGTTGCGTGTTATATTTAAAAGGGTCAGTGGACACGGGAATTTATGTATTCACAATAACCAGTGAACTATTATTAGACATTTATGGAATATATTTGCGAGATGGTAGTAAACATTCAAAAAGATGGAATTAAATGTCAAGAGAGCGCGGTAATCGTATCTCGCGCGTATACGGATATTGATAGGGGACGTGCGTCGCTAAACGCCATGAACAGTAAATATAATATATAACATTCGCGTATTATATTAATAGTAAATATATTGCAATTACAATGATAGATCACATTGCGATAAGGCCTCATCGTTTCCCGATTCGAAAAAGTTTATATGCTTTTTTTGTGAACCAGGATATTCCTTACAGTAAAGTCGTGTACGAATCGACAATTTATATTCGGCAGATTCTGATTTGAATGTACGCCCCTACACAATCGTTATTAGGTTTCCCGCTAATCGCCAATAACTTCATTTGATCACTTTGTTACGTTTAGTGTTAATCACCAACATTTGTTGCCCTTACAAATTGCGAATAAGAGATTCTGATGTTGGTACAGGTATTAATAAGCTGCAACGTAACATTGCAAAAACAAAGTTTGCGACGGGAGCACCATTTATGGTGGAAAATTAACGTTGTCACGGAGGTGGTCCGGGAATCGTGCGCGCACGAATACGGCGTACAAACACGAAAGACGGAGCGACGTGTCTTAATTTGCGGTCGCACGTTCCTAATTCGGATTACCGACGGTGGAGAGGCGCCCGACGAAGACACTTCACAGTAGTTGCGCAGCATAGTCAGAACGAAGAAAGAGTTGGGGTTTGGGCAGAGAGAGACGGAGGGAATGGTTATTAGTCGCTCGCAGTTATTTCATTTGCGACTCACGGTCTATGGCGGTACGGGTTCGTATAATTGTCAGGTTTACGAGGGGCCCGCCACCGAGACTTGCGACAAAGCTCCGTCGAAGCGAATCCGGAAAGTTATGGCCTATGAAAAGTACTGTTAATCGCGCTCAACGTGAGAGTCGTGCAGCTTCAAGGAATGTCCCTTCTTCAGAGCTCCTTGTGAATATGCTATCGATGCATGCGTTGTATGTATCTATACGTAACACAGCGATTCTCCCAGTTCTAGCAACGAGTGTAATTCTCTTCTTAAGAACACCAAATTCGACGTCTTTGGCATTTTCTTAATCCTTTCTAGCCCAAATTATTATTTTTGAGTAAGAAAATTGAGCTCCGAAGAAAAATAAATTTGAGGTACTCGATTACTAGAAACAGATTATACGGACGATGCCAAATGGCATCATTGGGCTGGAAAGTGTTAAAAATACAAAGGCTACTTGCCAGTTGCAGTGTGAATATTGTATTAATAAGTGAGGTGTGTCACTATACAGTGAATTATCGGTTAAACTATGTTGTGGTAATCTTATAACAAAAACTTTGTAGGCACTTTCTTATTACAGAAATTTATTGGTCATATCCAGGAACTCAATTACGTTCGTATCTCGATCTTTGCTTTGTTATGTTTTAATATCCGATAAATGATTTCTGTGTAGATAGCGCAATATGATAGGAGACTAGCCATGTAAAAATCGTGCCTGAAGGTTCTTACAATAGAATGTAATGGATGGTTTTGGAATCAAAATTTGTTCTGTTTCTTTGAAAAGCTGTCGGACATCTCGATAGTACTCAAGGCTCGCGTGTTCCGTGTGCTTATATTTATCTATGCTTCAAGAGAGGTGAAGTAGCTTAGGGAATTCAAGCGGATAAGCAGGTAGCGGGCTGTGGGGTAACCGTTAATCGTAAACGTACGTTTTTAATCATCGGCAAGTTTTCCATGCTACTATCTTTGGTATGTTTAAGCAGTTTAAAATGACATCTATTGATCGATATACCAAGAGCATTAGCCAGTATCTAATAGATTTATGAAGTAAAGCTATAAATAATGTTTTTTCTTAGCATCTCATTTCGTATCTCTATTGCATTTTATCCATTGACTTATGAACATCTATGTTGGTTATCAAAAAGAGAATTCGAAATTTAACGAAGAGGTAGCAATGGATCGTATATAACGAGGGAAATTATAAGATTAATTAAATTATACTGAGATTCATTACCTTTTTAATGTCTAAGAATTTCTGAAAATATAACATATTTTACCTTTTCTTTATAATATTCCATCTTCTTACCTTCTTAAAGATGATATTTAACAGTAAATTGCATGTGATAATGTTTATTTAAATTCACCTTCTATGTTTTCATGGATGAATGTTTTAGAAATCTTAAATTAACGATATTATTACAGTATTTGTAATTCGGGGTCGATGTATCATTGTCGATTTTTCTTTCACGTATATAGTTTAGATATATCGAACCAAAGCTGATTGGTGGTTCCAGATGTGACGCCGCTCAGGTATGCGCTCCTTTGGCTAAACTTCTATCTTGTTAGCTGTCAGATTGTTGACACGGCCAGTGACACGTTTAATAGGATTATTTATGCTCCTAAAGGCGCTTAAATGGTTCCACGTTAGTATCGGTTTCATCTACCTGACGGTGCGTGGCATAATTATGTCGACACAGCCTTTACGTCAGTATCTTCAACTCAAGTGACAACGCCTAGATGTCCCTGATTTTGTCTTTGCTCGACTTCCGACGTACAACGAGACATTTTAATCGTTTGATGACGTTGATCATCGTAACATATGTTTTGTGGCTGGATTACGTTCTTATGTTGATTATATGAATAAGACTTGATCGAAGGATTAGGGATTTCCCTGGAACTGATTATCAGTAGATCTTACGCTATAACATATTGATGTGCATGCTGATCGTCTATAAAAAGGAATGTATCATTAACGATCGATTTATCTGTGGCGTACTATGACTGCATCCTTTTTCTTACAGATTTGATGTTTATGAGACATTGCTACTCTATACTTAGCGCCACAGAGTCATCAAATTGGAATATTAGTTTACATCGTTATTATCCATCAATGCTTAATTTGCGTTGTGTATAACGGAAATTATGAGGTAGATTATAGTTGCATTTTGTAGTGCACGTATACGTCAATATAGATCCGTATAATTTAGGATTTGACGTAATGTGTGTAGGAGTGATTGCTTGTATTTGGTGTGTATTCAGGAGAGAGAGAGAGAGAGGGATTTGGGCGTAGGGCAAAGAGATTGAACCAATTGTCGGATGGCTAAAGATAATGATAGTATATTTTCGTAAACCTCACTCATTCCTTATCGAAAGAAACTCGATTATACTACTGTTACCACGACTTGTGACCTTTACGTGTTCGCGACTGACTCTTAGCCCATTATTGACCATTGTCCTTTTGTTTTTGGGACGCTTGTTTTTTTTTTTTTATGTATTTCTACCTAAGCAATGGATCTTTTAGTTTTGATTGTTATAACTGAATATTGTACTGACTGCTGTAAAAGTTACTAAGTCAATAAAAACACTTCTCTAATTAGTTTACTGTAGGAAATGAATTAATTACTGCATTATTTAGGTTCGCACTTGGCTTTGGCATATAATAGGTTAATGATGACTGTTATTGTAGTGCCCTAGACAGTGCCCCAGCTATGCATTTTCCTACACACCGACATACACACACTGTTACACGTTCGAGGGTCTAGAATACTCGAAATTCCTATGCGCTTTGTATATGTTTTCTGGCAGCAGACGACTTAACTGTCCGTCTCTGAGACTGCATTATTCTTACGACAGATTATTTCTATCCTAAACTCAGAGCTCTGTCCCTCACATAAGGGGTTTAATAAAATTGCATTCAACTAATTTTTGATACGTAAATTAAACTGTCCCTGGTAGTTTTACCAATAATTCTCAGTGTTAGTTATGTCATTTGTCTTCTAGTTTTATAACAGCGAGATATTCGGGTATAAGCGTATACCAGTTCTCATAATTACTTTAACGTTTTATAAAACATTTATGACCGTATTAAACTAGAGCTTTCCATAATTGCTAACGCGTAACTTAAAATAGCACATATCGAAAATTGCACGTAATAGAAGAAAAGCTAGAGCGTTAAACGTCGTGAATAAAAAAAAAAGAAGTTAAACGTGCACTTTATCTTTATTGTACATATAATATGTCTCATCCATATTATTCTCAGATATTAACTTGGACACTGCAGAAGTTTTATTATTAGGGATACAATGATAAGAGTGTCGAGTCCATTTCCCCATTTCTTCGCTCACGGTCTTCTTCCCTAAGGTTTTTTCAACCGTGTAAGAAACAGGCAACGGGGTGTTAAATCGAACGTAAACAAATCATACGCATAGCATCCGTTCTCATCTCGATCCATTATTATATAAAAAAATAATTATCTTTTAATTCTTCCGGCAATCTTTAATTTATCATTATATTAATCATCATTGTGCATACGCACATAAAAAGACTGAAAGTGTATCCGAAATTTTCTTGTCAGTGCTTCCAGAATGGTGAAAACAAAATGGCTCTAAAGCAATCAGCAACGTGTGATGGTAACGCGATAATGTCTCGTCTAGCGTGAAGGAAGATCTACTGTCTCGTTAAGGAATAACTGAGAACCTCTGTCGACGATATAACGCGATATAAGCACGGATCACAGGCGACGACCGCTCATTAACATACAATGCGTGCTAATGGGATCGCACGCTGACGGCTCCTGTTCAATAGCGTGTCCCTCCGTACTTCAAATCACCCTCGAAGGGGGAGGGACTGCATCGATGATATTTAAATTGTTACATGGGCCCGATTGATCTTTTCCCTCCAGGAACCCTACCCCAGTTTCATGCTTGGTCTGGCAATTAACTTGTTGCTCTTCGTGCGTTGATCTACTGTAATCCTTAATCGTGTATTTTTTTTTATTAGACATCGATGCAATATTCTGTGCAGGATACGAATCGCCCTCGAGTTTTTGCTGGCAGATATTATTTACGTAATCGAAGCTTACGTCGAATTACTGACAGCAACGCCTTAGATTACATGTATCCTCAGACTTACTTCTTTGTAGTTGGGTTAGCCTTTCGAACTTTCTTTTGTAAATGAAGCCAACGCGAAACGTTCTACTGGCTATTGTATACCGACAGTTATTTACATCTTATCGGATAATAGTTCTAACTACGGCCCTCATTACCGCACCGCTCTGTGGCAAATGCGTGTGAATGTCAGTTTTAATGCAGGGCCGTAAAGGACGTAAGATATTGAATAACGTTGCATTTCTCGTCTGGTAGCTAGAACATCTTTGGCATTAGCCGTTTGTTCGCTGTCATTTAATTGGACCTTCAAGCGGGGATCGTGCAGTGCGATAAACCGGTACTCTTAGTCTAGGCGGTAATGTGTAAAGAGCATCAACTTTCGTGTATAAAAATGCGCTCAGCAAAACCGTATACAAAATTGAATTTTACGATTGAAATTGAAGAATACGTTTTTTAGGGCATTTGTTAAATCTCTAAAATATTGGGTATAGACACGAATAAAAAAATGAGATGTTTCCTAATTAATAATGCTGCAAGAAAAATCGATATCGGTTATCCTGGGACTCTATGGTACTAAACCGTAGGAAAATGTAATTAGAGTGCCGATAAAATTAAGTATACATGCATTTGTAAACTTTTCGCTGCATAGTCGACGAAATGGAAACAGGTAGTAACCGGTAATAAATAATAGAATAAAAACCACAGGAGCCTCTCATCTCAATTGGTGCATCTGCCGTCATAATTGACGCTTTGCCGTGGTCGAGCTTGGTGATTATTGCAGTTAAAGACTCTCGGATTACGTTTAATGAGACACTCTTTTTTGTCTTTACAAGAGGCGGGTACTAGTTCGTTGCTTCTAAGAATTAGTTGTGTGTCTTCATCCCTCTTTTTAAAACCACCCGATTCAAAAGTAATCTAAGACCTCAGTACAAAGAATAAATAATAGAAAATAAAGCGTTACCTGATGTAGCGGTTGAAAATATTTTATATACTCTACTTTCATTTACTCTGCTGATTTTTTCAAACACAAATGGTTAAAGAAAAATCAAAAATAAAAGGGAATGAAGGGAAAAAGTAAAGAAAAAAAACATTAATAAAATTGTTAATACCAATTCGTTAATATATAATTGATTTGCAGAATGTCTTCCTTACAAAGCGAGTGTCCAAATAAATTAGCAATTAATCAGATGTCGTTCGTTGGAGCGTGGTGATTTTAATGAAAAATGTTGAAGAGTTGAACAGGTTGTATGTACATCATGACAAGGATGCAAACTATGATAATATTTGTAATATAGCCCATACAGCATGGAAACAGGAAATTCATGTGTCGTTAAGCGTGGTCATTCAAATATCCGCGACATTCAAATTAAATAAAAATAATTTAAAGGCTTCTACTACTTACACTAAAAATAAAATTATCGTGATCGGTATATTTGTAGATATGTGATCATTTGCAGATATTCATACGCCCCGACTTGTACTTCATATTTGCTCTACATAGTTATCCAACTGGTTACTGCGCTTGTTTCAAGGTAAAGAGAGAGAAGATCAGGTAAAGCAGTATCTTGGTAGTAGTACAAATTCTCGAGTTAACAGGTAGATCCACAATGATCATTATCTAATGTATCGCTGTATAATACAATTATTGGCATCGGTTGTATAACCGGCTTAGCCGCATGGAGATATCCATGCGACATGACATGCAATGGCGACTTCAGGAAAATATTCCCGTGTGTCCACTTGAACATTAAATCTGTACCGTTCAAATAATTATCTTGCCCTCCTGAACTTAATATCGCTATAGACCGTAAAATTACCAGTTACGTATTATCAGGGAACGTACAGAATATTTAGCTCTTTGCTTTTTCCTACCGATATTATAACATCAGAATATTCCATCTCCTTAACGTGTATTCGCAACCGCTTGATTAAATGAAAGTTTTCGATTCAACTCAATTATTTCTTGGTGTTTAGTCTTGATCTATTATTCAGCTTCTAACATGGCCACCAGTTTTGGTCTCTAAATATTATATAAAAAGTTGTGTACTTGGATCTTACATTTATTTCTTAACGAGAATTATTCAAAGGCAATTTGTAGGATAGTAAGATTCACAATATGTTCGCACAAATTTGAATAATGTAGGAACGTTAGTCGTTTGTGTATATTTCAAAACATCGGCATTAATCACGTAGATCTTATAGGTTTAGATTAATTCACATTTAGATACACTTTATAAAAAATAGCCATCTACAAATATCTTAGATTCTCCTTTTATCGTCATCCTTTGTTTTCTTCGAACATTACCTTTTACACAAGTGCATTAACCCGAGCATTGTTGGACCACCATTCGAGAAACCCCGCCGTGCATTTCACACTTGCAACGCGGCGGATTCCCGCGTCCAGTGCGGTTTGCCACTCGGCGCAATTATCCGGGGCAGTTCTTACGCCTTTAGCGTGTGCGTGCACGCGTTAGTGTATACACGTTGCGCGTTGGAGCAGGTACAAGTTAGAGCAGGTCACTTTCGCTGCCGGCACGATCTATTCCAGTCGTCGCGCACGCGTGCTGCTCCATTCATAAACCTATGGAAACGTGTACTGCCCAGCGGAATACGTAGGTGTATAGTTCCCGGCACATTGACGTATCAATATCGTCCGATTAACGCGTCCTCCTCGGCCGTAGTCTTCCTTCGAGATAGAACGTGACACCGTGTGGTACTTAACACGTTGCATGCGGGCAACGTACTTTTACATTTTTCGCAGTCTCTTACTGGAGCGCGGCTCACGTAAAAATACGTATTTAGTAGATTTACGGTAGAAAGCGGGTATCGTACAAATACCATGGGCATTGCATGCATGGTGTTTGTGTTGCTAGGCAACGCTCCGCATTGTTTCTTCCCAGAAGTTTCGTTGAGAAGAACGAAATCGTTTTCGATTTATTGCGATTTTACCGAATGATTAAAGTCTCGCGAGATTCACGAAAAAACGTCCGCTGTGCGCGTAAATTCGCTGCGAAGTATACCCGCATGCCAAGTGTTAATACTATGGAAAGGACGTTCGTCATTATGGAATGAGTTTATTTCCTTATTTCTCCAGTCTAACCTTTGAAACTTTCAGGGTGCTTTTTGAGTTTTGAAGATTTTTACGTAGATGGGACTTTGAGATTATCGGTGCTCTTCCTTTTCCTTGGCTTGATCATATTTATACA
The DNA here is from genome assembly GCA_038496175.1 of Ampulex compressa. Lineage (NCBI taxonomy): Eukaryota > Metazoa > Arthropoda > Insecta > Hymenoptera > Ampulicidae > Ampulex > Ampulex compressa. The sequence continues at coordinate 97,064 of JBCFXI010000099.1, read as the reverse complement.
GAGTGTGATAATGGGCGGCCACTATATAGACGTTCTGTTAGTCGGGCAGGCGCACGTCATTCGTTAAATGCGAGGTTTCGTAACTTTTCAATTAAGAGTCGAGTGCCACGGCAGTGTAACCGCGGTCTTAAACTGGATACCGTGTGCTCGCACTATAGACACAGCCGTGGCTACGTGGAGTTATACATTGAAACGGTCGCAGGTAGTTCGGTTCGTCATTTGTGATGATTTAGGATCGAGGTAGGTGAGTCGATCGGCATCGGTGCTTCCGAACCGTTTTATCGGTGCGTCAGTACGATGTTCATTTATGTTTATCTTACGTTGAAATGAGCTACCACCAAACCATCGTCAAATAAATCAATAATCATCGTATCGTCTAAGCTCAGCATTGATCTGCCTACATCGAGCTATTACAAAACTGTCACAAAAACATGATGCTGTAAATATTATTTATATACAACTGAAAGATTAACGATCATTTCTCGGAAGAAGTTTGTATTTTCTGTTTCGTAAGGAACATAAAAAAAACGTATTTTTAAAGTGACTGGCGAGTCATTTTTTTTTCTTTTTATTCGTTTTCGGCACCGACTGACTGAACCACCAGAGCTACGGTATACATACCACATGGAAAAATCAGACGTGATGATCTGAGCTTCTTTGCACTACACCACCGTAATTTTTCTGTCAAGTAATAAGGAAAATTTAAGTGTGGCATTCTAACATTACTAATGCCAGAAAAGCTTTGTATATGTATTTATATATTTTTTTGTATTTCTTTAGTTTTGTACAATTTATATGTACGCATACCTTTTCCACTACCTTTTTTACTTTGATCGTTTTTTTTTGTATATCTTTGTAGTCTTTAGCATAAGAAGGTATAAAATTAATAATGTGAACAAATATACTTATTAGGCGCGTGACTAGGATATATTAATCACATTTTTTTTAAGAATCGTGGTAGCGCCTTGTCCATGCGAGAAAAATCGAAATTATTTGATAGCAACGATTATGCGGTTATTGAATTTTGCGAGTGAGCATTATACACGGAATTCGTTTTGTTTAAGAAAAACAGTAAAGATAACAGTCTTTTCGTATAAATTCTTTGCGAATTATCACGAGGCCAACCGCATTGTCTGAAAAGGTCGAGAACTCGAGGCGTTGCCAACGGCGAGATGCATCCTGCCCCGCGACTCAATTAACGCGTTCTACCGGTTCATCGTGCCACAGCCCTCCTGTCGAAGTTGAGAAACCAGTGTACTTATGTGCTACTTGAATCTCAGCCGCCGACACGCTTATTATTTGGAAAACTTTTAAACTATTTTAAAAAAGTCAATATTTTGAACAAGTATTTGGATAAAATAGGGAGGAAAAATTTATTTGCACTTTTCCACGAGCAAGCATGTATGAGTAGGAAACTGTTCAGCAATTTTATCATTTTTGATATTAAATTTGGCGGATCAGTCTATATTTTACTCGATTCACTACTAACGGCACATTTACCATTTGTAGAAGTCGACGATTTTCAATGACTCAGCATTTGGATAAAAAATGAGGAAGCAAAATGTTGTGTAATTTCTCCAAATGTGGTAAATATAAATATGAAATTATTAACTGAGTATATTATTACTGGAAAGATTGAATTTTTATTTGTACAGAAACATTTTGTTAGATTAGAAGTATTATTCTATCCTGCATTAAAAGTCTTCCCAACAATAGAAATATAGGATTCCTGACGCATGTAGTTCGTTGACGTCGTACGTGCGTATAGTTTCAGGTCGAGCCTGGTCATAGAACTTCACTACTGTACAATCGTGCTAAAACTTTCATATCACAGCTCAGCCCATACGTATCGTGAAATTCTGTAAAAGTCGAAGAAAAGTTCATCAGCCAGGAAGTACCTGCATATCCTTTGCATTCTTTATTTGTCTCTATCGTACATTCTACCGCAGTTTCACGTACAAAGTTTAAAGCGAATATTCGCTGTACAAAGATATTAGTTATGTTTGAGTTTATTATGTGTAAATGAACTGAGAAATTTATTATTTGGCTTGTGCATTTTATATATTTTCAACGCTACTAATCGTTAGAATATCAATTAAATTTTGGCAATAAGTTCTGTATTCAATATTATTGTTCTTCTTTTTGATTTCTTTTTTAAAATAGGTGTATTAATAACTTGTCTTATTCACTAAAATTCCGCATTTGCCTTGTTCAAAGTTTACGTCCTTTTATAACGATATCTACTTTGGATTTTAAATTAAAAGCTTTATGTATTCATACGAACTATTAAAATAAACGGTCAGTGAAGGTATATCTTGTAAACCGACAAGTTTGTGTTTATTTCCGAAATTTGGTATATGCTCATTGAAAATAGTGAGAACCGATATATTTCAGTTATGATTATTATTATTTTATTTTCCAACTAAATTTAGTATGTAAAAGTCTGACTAGCATCGGATGTTCATAGTTAATATATTATAAATGAATATCTACGATATATCTGGGAAGACATGAGATGAAACAATTGCTGCTACTGCATCGTGAAATAATTACTCTCAAATTGATTAAGTCATTTACATGACGTGGAAAAATATAACGACCTAAAACTCACTTTATTATTTTTCACGTTGAATTGACTATTACATGCATTTATTTGAAAAAAAAATGTTTATTCCAAAACCGGTCATTTGGTCGGTTACGCTAAGAATAGGTATAAAGTGCTGATACGTTTATTCTTAATATATGTTTCATTTATTTCGTTTTAGTTTTCACTGTTAATATTGTAGGAATTACCTTTGCTGAAATAAGCATGCGTTGCGTGTAATATGGATCGACATGTTTGGTATATAATTATGTAAATATTTTTACTTTTTATGTATGGTTAGTTGGTAGAGAACCACATCGTCGGTATGCAAGCAGAAGGCTACTGTTACGAACGCGCCGGGAAAGTGCACAGACGAAAGTGCCAATACCAGTGTGATATTCATTCGATCACTACAAACTCTTTGCTCCACATTTTGTTCAGTGTATGTGGCGTGAAATTTATTATCCTAGTTCGCGTACATGGAGACATGTGTAAAGAAACATATGCGTAGTACGCTTCGGATATAATGGCGTGCATGGTAAAGGTTTCATGGAGAAATACACCACCTCAAAAAACTGAGGGCTTACTAAATTTTTATAAATGGATTGAAATGGTTCAAGTATTATGAACAAAACAATATAGCAATCTGAATACTAAATACAGTTATTTATTCAAAATTTTATCGATGTTACTAATAATATGTAGAGCTGATTTTTGTTTATGCGATTTCCCATTTCGTTAAATTCATTTCACTTGGAATTTTGAACGAATTTAGATTTTACCTTAAGTGTACGTAATATTACGCTATGCTTGAACATATTCACATAAATCATATATCAGTAGCGGAAAATACTAATGTAACTACTGGATTAAAAAAGTTTAAATACTTCAGTATTCGTATACTCGCTTAATATTGATTGTATATTAAATAATGTACACATACATCAATAAATCTACGTAACTTAGGTACTGCATATTGTACTATTGAAAGTTGCTAAAATGAAAAGGTTTTCTAATACTATTCAGCGGTACTATGCATCTGAAAGGGTACCAGCGAATAATTATCATCAGAAGTTTAATATAAAGTTAGTATATTCAAACAGGAAGGAAGAAATATTACAATAAATTTGAATCGGAATGTGTTTCAACGGATATACTTGCTCTCTTTTCCTTTTACTCTCTGGCACATTAGTCTTCTTCTACCACTGTAACAGACTCATTTACTCCCATCGCCTCTAGACAATTTTTCATACAATATATATACTGTAGTTCCACTAATTCCAACCACTTTAAGACAGCAGCTCCTAAGAAAAATGGCAATATTATAGCAATTAAAAAAAAAGGAACAATGTATTTATTCGCGCATGCGCACTGATATATCATAAATGAGGGACCTTTAGTAAGCACGTTTGTTGTAATAAGTGCATGGATCTTTTTATGCCCGTACGCAAAGAGGAAACTCGCGTAGAAAGTGCATACGAAAAGGAAACTCTCGGTCGAGAAGCAACCGGAGAATCCCAAAGGGCGCGGCGGATCGAAATCGTGCGAGTACCTCGGAGCTATGCTCGACTCTATTTCCTCGGCTATTAGTGGTAATCGATTATAGCGTGACGGATCGAATGATTTAAATAAAGACCGGGTGCGTCACGGGCCCGGCCCGGTACAGTCAACCGCGCCCCGCACAATTGCATTTACCCATTATTATGTTCGATCCGTCAGGTTCTTCCTTTTTTATCAGTGATCTTTCGGGCACGTTTGTCGAATTATGCTAGATAAAAATCATTCGCCGCCGGCCAACGAGTTGATCGAGAATTTTGAAAAAGCTATTCTGTCTTAAATCGTATAACTCATTCAAATATGTAGTTGGACGTATTCGAGTACTAGTTCAAACTAGTCGATCGCATACGTTTATGTGAGTCCAGAATTTCAGCGAATGTATCTCGAGATCGTCACCTTATACATAGAACTATGATAAGTAACATCAGTGGTTTTTGACCGGTGGATCACAACTGAAACCTGTACATTTTTTTTACTCTTCCGTAATTTCCCTTACTGCTAGGTATTGTAAATAATCGTAGAAAATTTATTCTATAATATCAAATCTAAAAGCAAACGCACAAAATAGCATATAAATATTAATATTAGTTTCTGCTATAGAAGTCTCGAGAAAAAGTTAAATTATTTTCAACTGTTTACAAGCGTAGAAAGCTTCAAAAGCACTAAATTCAATGATAATGTCACGATGTGGAGCAATTATTTTTGTGTAATGTATTACGATGCGTACTTTGCGAACCCTAATGCGACCGGCCTCGTAATATTTCTATTCCGGTTAGTGATTACGGTTTCTCGTTTTGTAGACTCTAATTACTAATGCAAATCTGTACGTTCGTATGTTTCAGGTAACCTAAGCCGAACGGGCCAGTATTCATGCCAGTATGCCAATCAGATGCCAGTAGAGAGCCAATATCTGTATCTGTCGCCACCGATAATTAATTAATAAGCTATATAGATAGTTAAATTAGTAGGTTATATATCACTTTGGGTGATCGCTAATACGGCGACAGTGACAGTGGACATAGATGTATGAAAAGTAATCGAGAGGCAACGAGTCGTATTGCAAGTTATTATTTTTAACGCATTAAGCCGTACTTCTCTCTAGCGCAAAAATTCCTTTGCACGCTTGTTCAATATTGCATATCCATTTTTGAAGAGCGTTCATTTTTGTTCGCGGATTCGTGTAAGAGATTGGACGGCGTGATCGAGTTGTGATTATTAATGTGAACTTACGATCGGTTCCTCGGCTGTGAAGTAGAGTAAATTCTTGGAAAACAATAGAAACGAAGAAAGGAAGTGAGCAGCTCACGGGCGAACACGGTGGCTGGAAACGCTGACTTACATCGGGAGCGCCAACCTGCAATCAAGGTTCATGGTTTTCATGGTGAGTTTCAACTGTTATTTCTAATGCTCATATTTTTCATACCGGTTTGCATTATTTTCTTTTTGCAGTACATTTCCAAGACCGATTGTTAAGTACCGTTTTTTTCCCATAAAGTTTTACATTATTACTAGAACCTTGGACCTATTTATTATTCAAAGAACGTTATTTTTCAACATAAGTTATTAGGTATTGATCTTCAATAGTCGATCAACCGGGTAGTTTAGATTGTACCAGTGCGTAGTTTTGTGAATACAAAGCGTAGCATAGGCAAATGTAATTTCTAAGTACTAGGTTATTCAATAAGTTCGCCTACTATTCATCAACAGTATAACTAAAACTTCGATGTCATTTTAGTGTTTCTTGTTTCAAACGCATTTCTAGATTCATATCTCGTTTCTATATTTTTTTACAGTATTTTAAATTAAGTTTTGGGTTTCAAAAAGCTTTGTCCACAGTGGGTGCCACATTCGCTAATAATGCAACAAAAACACATTCGAATGCGGCTTTGTTCTCAACATTTGGAGCGTTTTTTAACTTTTCAAGTCTTTTTAGTTTGAAGTCTTTAACTTTTAAAGTCAATTTTACAACTATAAATTCGTTTTTTTTATCTCCATTCTGCAAACTTATTGAGCAACCTAGTATATTTAGATTTTGGTAGTGTCACGTTGCACTTTGTGTAAGATACTGCGTACGACAGGTGCTTCCTGCATAATACGCTGAGAAGTTCTCGAAGTTGTACCGCCATGTTATCTTTATATTTGCCGCCTCGTATTGTATTGCGCTTAAACCAAGATTTGCGATGAGGGCTCAAAGGCAGATCTCGATAATGGACAGCGCGATGACTCGCAATCGGCTCATAAATATCGAACAAGGACTACCGAGTGTATTCTCCGTTTCTTCTTTTTTCTCGTATTCTTTTTTTTTCATTCATATTTATCGAAAAATCTCAGAGCCATCATTCGGTCAGTGTCTCCGCATAACCTGTGTAAGCATTCGAAGTGGTCGGTTTTATCGGAAAGCGTGTACTCGATAACGTGCAAACGCCGTGAGTTTGCGATACGCAACACGTGTCACGCGTAATTTGCATAATTTTGCATCAACTTCTCCTCGATACACCGTAACTCTTTCTCTCTTTCCTCCCTGCATCGTGTCCTTCGTATCGTGAATAGTAGATATCATTAGGATTCTAATTTTATCTCGTGGAACATTTTAATATCTACATAGAAATACTATATTACTTTCTCGTAAATAGCAGTTTATCATGATCATAGAAAGCGTAGATATTGGATACGAATAGAGATTCTAAGTAGATGTATGTTTCGAGTTTAGCTACCGTTTGTGAATTTTGCACCTAACAATATGCGCCTTAGGTTATATTTGTTTAAAAAAACTTTAAAGATTATTTCATTTAGCTTTACACAGTACGTCGTAATAAATATATACGAACAAATTAATCCACGTAGAACAAATCAGTAGAAAAACTCAGTTGTTAAATATTTTATAAAAACAATTCGTAAACTCCATAAAAAGAATGGACGCTTGATTTTGCAAAATCTGAATTCCTATTTCTTGTATAATAGATATATCGTAAATGACGATTTCGAAATGCTCGGTATTTCTTTTGCATCTGAAGAATGCCGGTTTATTATTTTCAGTGATGAAAGGACTTTAACGCGGGCAACGTTTTGCGAAAATTAATTAGTCCTGCCAAATATAACCACCGGCTTATTCTGTATATCGCACCATGCTAATTAAGAAAAGCACTGCATAAGGATCTTCCCGCGCCTGATCCGCCGGATCTTTTCTCTGGCTATTCGAGTTGCTTTTGCTTTGAGGGGAAGGAGAAAGAGGGAGGAATGGAGAAAAAAAGAGAAGGGCGCAGGGGAGACCCACCGCCAGGTTACGGGTCAGGCACGGTGGAGCATTAATAATCGTTTACAATCTTTAAGGCAGGGTGTGGCGAGTGCGTTAACCCTCCTCTTTCTCCTCTTCCTTCTTTTCTTACTCTCTTCTCTTCTTCATGATCGTCCAAGGTGTACCGGGCGGACAAAAAGCGATGAAAAAAAGTCCACCCTGCCTTCGTAAACCAGTTGGACGCATACATTGTGAAAAAAAGGCAGGCAATGGTGAAAGGATACGTTCGACGAAGAGTCCGGTTATCGTTTGACGATATTTGCCTGATCATAGAGAAAAAATTATTTCCGGACTCTCGGTTATTCTTAGACAGTTTGCGGATATTTTTCATTAATATTTTTGCTGAATATGAGGTACGATAAAGAGTGATGCACAGTATTAGTGATTCTTGTGTTGAAAGGGGATACGAGTCGATAAAAAAAAATTGCCTCGACGAATATTGATGTTGACAGTGATATAAATTTATGCACATTTGCACGTATTCGTTGATTATTTATACTTGCTTACGGGGAGGCGAGTGGCCGTATGAATAAAATACCGAATTATTTGAGATTCGCGTTGAACCAGTAGATAGAAAATGCACTCTGCCTAATTGTTTGAAGTTTGCACTTCTATCTGAAATAAACGAAAGGTGATTCACGGATGCACGTCAACATTTTAAGGGGTACACCTACACGCTAATATAAGTGAAAAAATGTCACGCGATGATATGTGTTATGTACTACCTTAGTCATAGCCGCTACTTTAAACATTTTCTTTTATCATCTATAATTGAAAAATTAATCACGTGCTCACATAATATATTATATTCATATCAGCGTGTACAAATGCCTTTTAAAGTATCGATATGACCTCATAAATCACGCAGTAGAAATAATGTGCATCGTTTGGTTTTAACAGATTAACTCACAAGTGTTTACGTGGTCAACATCCGTAAATTAGCTTTATGTCAATTCAGAGTACTTCTCGTATCCAAATTTTCTTTTACACTACTGATTCTCGCGTGTAATTTCGCGATCGCCATTAATTTATTTAATCGACTCACTCTGTACCGTGCTCGAAGGGGATACGTGATCAAAAGACGAGCAAGTTCAACACCGAGGACATCGGTGAAAATTAAAAAAGTGTCACGGGTGGCCACGAAAGATCCGTCCGTTCTCTCCCTACGTTCGATTATTAACGACCACGATAAATATGTGCATTGCTCTCCCGGGTGTGACGAATCGGCGATCGAGCTCGCGGCATTCGTGCACGAAAAAAAGTCCCTCGCGAGAACCCGTTTCCGGAGCACGTGTGCGCGCCGGTTGTTCCGTGAAAATCGGTCGTCGGCCGTCCTGGTCGCCTTCCACCACGAGCTACGCCGCCATCGACCACTACCATCGCCACCTGCAGCGACGAATCAGCATATTTAGCATTGGGCTGAATTTAATAGAGGTCGTCGCTCGGACCTGCATCGTGGTTGCATCCGCGAGACCCATTAATAATATCCACAGCGGCGTATAATTCGTTCGCGGATGCATCGCGCCTGGCTCCCTATCTCCCCCACTCCCTACCCTGGAATTCAATTCTCGATTCCGCCGTTTATCCTTTTATGTTAATTGAAGTATTTATAGCCGAAGTTCATTCAACTACGAACCTGTATCCAGCCTCAAATACGAGCTATGGTTATCGGTATCTTGGTCGGACCCGTGGCGCAAATCAATTTTCTCGCGCGTCCCTTTTTATTTTATATATGGTACATCGAGCTTGCCCGAATTCTGGTACGAACCTTATTTTACGAATGGCTCTCCCATCCTGGAATTCAATTCTTGATTTCGCCATTTGTACCATTATGCTTACCGAAGTATTTATAACCGAAGCTTGTTCAACTTCGAACCTGCAGTCAGCCCTAACTGCGAGCTATGGTTATCCTTTATCGGGGTCTTACTCGGACTTTCGGCGCAAACCGATTCTTACCTGCTTCCCTTTTTATCAGTTATACATCGAAGTTGTATGAAGTATTATATGAACGTTATTTTGCAGATAAGTGATATTTACAGCGGTGTATTAATCCTTGATGCTTACACCTTTGAATTCGATTCTCAGTGCGGCGATTTCTCTTTATATATTTATAGAAGTATTTATAATCCTAGCACGTTCAATTATGAAACTCTAATTCACTCTAAATACAAGTTATGATCAGTCCTTATCAAAAGTGTTTTTTGGACTTTAGACATAAACTAGCACAAGCCTGCCTTGCCCTTGCTTTGTTTTTCATACATATATCCACATACTACGAATTCCAGTCAAACATGGACGGAAGGTAACTATGTGTTAACAATGTACAGTCTTATCAGGAGTGCCATAAATGCGGATATTACGAATTGGTTGTAGGTCAGGGAAACAGTAAAATTAACGTTTTATCGGGTGCGCCAATCGTTATCGAAGGTAAATAGTGTAATTAGTCGGATATTTAGTGGACGTTCCGTACAAATTTCTTTACAGGGCGCATGCGCTTTATCGTTAATAACGCGGCACTGCCTGAGGATATATATTTTTCATTTAAGGACATTAAATGCGCCGAACCTGCTATAGCCCTGCATAAGTGATGTTCTACAGACATGAAAAATGAAAGACCTGTGTGGCACGATATATCACTTTTACAGGTTGTGGTCTTCGAAAAAGTGATGCATGTCTCTTGTCAGAGATGCTACGGTGAATATTATTTATTTCCTGATCCAAATATTCTCGCTGTTTATTCTTGTTATTTTAGTGCTCTAGTTTTATATTAGTACCACGTAGTACTAGTACACGTCTAATCAGATTATTTGTCGCAGAAAATGTCAATGGGAGCTAAAAATATTCTAAAAGCGTTTGGATATTGACTTATTTTTGTGGCGAATAAATGAAGGTTAATTTTGGATAGGAGGATCGATTCGTGTAATATATTTGCTAACCAACATAAAACTTGAACAATGGTAACATAAAATATAAGAGAATGAAAAGCCTCACGATTTCTAAATTATGGTTTGTAGCTTATTCATGTTCGCTGCGAATGGAAATAGTTCCTGGTTTTTTCATCCAAAATGTAATTCTATGAAATATGTATTATGCTATTATTTTACAGTTGACACGATCATCAGTGTGTATTGAGCACTTGCATACTAGTTAAAAATTGTAACTGCTTCTTTGCAATTTCACGTTCTACGAAGCTATATATTTTCACACGTTAGAAAATCGTGCCAATCATCACTATATAACATCATTTTTTCTGCGGCAACGATTTTTATGTTCTCGCTTGCACAAGAATAATAAAATCACCGGAAGGTTGGTCGATAAATTCTGAATCTATATTTGAATTCGTGATGTCACTTTATTGTTTCTGTGGATTTAAACCCCGTGTCCGAAAGAAATGAATGTCGCTTGCCAAGGTGGGCGAAATATATAGGTCGGTACGGATTGTATTTCTTCGAGACACATTGAACGTATGCCTGAGTAGCAGTTGTAGCCTGAAGGTCGTTCAGCATCGCCTTCTTGTTTTTGCCCCGAGGCCCAAAACTTTATCGGCATTTTAAGTTAAATTCTCACTTTTGCGTATTTTATAATCCCTCTGCAATGTGCGTGAAATTACGAGGAAGGAATGCGCGGGCCGCGCGTGCGGAAAGGTTTATTTTGTACGTAGTTCGACACTGTAATTTTTGTACACGAGAAAAAGAACGACGGGGCGGTAATTTAATTGTTTCCAGTTCATGTAAAGTTGGGGCATAAGACGAGAGCATGCCTCTTGCAAAGGTGCGCCGCGATGCACTCGGGATGTATACGACCGTCGGGAATTGTATTTCTTCGGACTGCATGCCGAATCGCACGCTCGTGTATACGCCACTTGCAGATTTGCTGCATGAGCACGTGCGAAGTCAAATACTAAATCTGTGGATACGTTAGCGCGTCACGATACACGTGCAAGTAGAACGCATTAGAACTCGCAAGGTGTGGTAAGTCTCAAATGTAAATACAAAAAGGAACCGTGATAGATACACATTAAATTTTATTCAAGAATATCCTCATCTCATATCAGGTAACCGCGTTCAAGGATTTCTTCTATCATTCATTTCCTTACTAGTTTTAATACGCCAGTCATTATTTTCGATATCCACTATTGCGTCCATTTGGTTTAGAATTTATTGTTCGTGTTATCTGTTGAACTCCCATTCTATACAGGGGATAGAGTAGTGTAACATTCTATAAGTACAGGTATAATCGAGACCAACATTCTCAGGATACAAAGCTAGTATTCTCTTCGTATCCCTAGCTTCTTTAATTTTATACGTAACATTTGTTTGGAATAATTTTGATGTTAGTAGAAGTTTATGAAAATCGAAGAGCGTGTTAAGTCATCGATATTAACAATGTACTTTAGAGAGATTCAAAGCACCAATTACAGGTTAACGTCATATTTAAAAAATGGATGTTGCTAATCGTATAAAGGGTGCAACGTTATTTTTAACACCATCGATGGTTCACCACTTCTGTAACTTTCCAATAGTGAATTACGGACGATTGAATACAGGCACGTAATTTATAAAACCTATAAAGCGCGCGATGCTGTTTGTCGCGGGTTAGTGTTGTATGTCAGGGAGTACAAACAGGTTTTTATGTATGCTTTGTACACAAGTGCCGACATTCTGGGAAACTGTAGGCAGGAAGGTAACGGAACGAGCGCGACTTAATTTAATAGATTGTATCGAGGATCGATGCTCGCGCAGTGGTAGGAGAATTTGCATATTAACGAAGTTTAAATTAATTTCTTACTGCGTAAGTATGATGTACATGATTAACAAGAAAAGTGCGCAACTTTCCAGCCTCAATTAAACTTTGGTCTTATATCGTGGGTGAGGAGAAATTCGTAACCTGTCATGTTTCGAAATTATTCGCGAAGAGAGTTATGCTTTTTGTACATCATTCAGAGTTAAATTTTGCATTGTTCGAGTGACAGACCAATATGACACAATGTCGATCTATATATTAAAAAGTCCGAAGTTTGCATTCTATTGCATGTTGGTATCGTGCATTAATAATTTTATAAGAAATTATTTCTAATACCGTATTACTTATAAGAGTTGCTTTCACAGGAGAACGCGTGCTACCAGATTACCACTGTATATATTTTAGTTCATGATATAAAATACTACGTGCGTTTATTTCGTCACTGTGGCACAGTATAAGCTATTTTAATTCAATTACAGTCTGCAATGGAAAATTGTGGATATCTATAGTAAGACTTCGTCGCCAAAAAGAAGTTGTTTTAATCATTCCAACGTTAGCATGTGAATAGAAGCCGACTAATTACGTATTGTAAATAAATTTTAAACTCTATATACAACAATGTGTCATCATTAGCTAATGTATAGCATTGCATTGTTTCACTAGACGGTGATGTGTCTACGGCGCGTAGCTGCGGGACGTTAGGACTAGCTTAATTACGTAGGCAGTGGCACACCGTTCTCCTTCTTTATCGGTTGTTAATCGTTATGAGTGGGTACAGTCATTATAATAATGTCTCACTCAAGGTATTTCTGTAGCGTAGCACGCGTGGTCATTTCTCGTGGTCGTTTTGTCGCGCGAATAGCAGCCACATGACCGATGGAATTATTGATACGTTCTACTGTTGCATATTGCTACCTAATTTCGATTGTTATTGCCGCTTACGGGCGAGATCAAAGACCTCTGAACAACATTGAACTTTAAATAACTGATTGTTTGATGCAGCATGGCGTGTAAAATAATTACTTTAGCAACGTGTTATACGGTGACCGTTGTTTGTAGTTGTGGACGCATACTAGTATCATTTAATGACGATTTCACTCATTATTTCATTACGTTCATCAGCCAGTGAAGTTTCCACGTTTGACGAAGGAAACTTTTGCTTCTATGGTACCGGATAGCAAATATCGATTTTATATGTAGCCTTCCATGAGTTGAAAAACAACTGTAGCTTGTATTGTTGTGTATAGACTGTCATAGATATTCTTTCTATAAGGTATTTCTCGATAACCGTACCTGTACTTTATCTGGATAAGTGTGGAGGAGAGGTGACTGCCAATTGTTTCTGATAATCCTTTTTCCATAGGTATCATATAATCAATTTGCGAATGGCAGTTTGAAGGAGTCTTTGTTCTGTGCATGATGAACGTTATATATTTCCTTTTGCATGGGACATATAGACTGTAGAGGAACCTTTGGTTTTTGGTACTCTCGCTTCGGCCTCTCTTAAATCACGGAGAAAATATAGAATGCGCCGCCTGACGTCGTTCGTGATTAATACGATATTTATATTCAAGTAATTTTGGTCTTAATTACAGGTGGATTGTGCAAAGATGTATTCGCCAGTATATACGTAGACGTGGCTGACCACACGAGTGCGGTATGCCCCTCCGCGTATTGCTTTATGAAAACTTGATTATCCATATCGCGTAATCGCGATCGAATTTTCGGTCCTCCCATTTAAAGGGCGTTAACGTGCCATTTACTGATTTACGACATTGACCATGCAAAGTAAACGCTTATTTTCGATATGAAAAGACGACGCGGAATTGATTAATTACGAGAAAGTATCGCTTCATGTATTACCCTTTTTAGTAATAATCGATGATAACTATCAACGATACGAAAGTACGTTGAAAGAATATTACAAGTGGTTTCAGGGATAATATTTCGGATATTATCCGCACGAAGAATACGCTCATAAACTGACGTAAAAGTAATCTCGTATATTGAATAACCATGTGCTACGTTATTACGTGCTCTTTAGAAATCACGGGATATATAAATGCACGTATATGTCTTTCAATCGAAGTAAATTACGCGGTTATAAAAGTACGATAAAGAGCGCGCAAAAGCTTTATATCAAAGAGCAGCCTAACAGCTTCTTTTGCCATGCTTCGTGGCACGATCAAAATGATGCGCTTATAATTTACAAATCGTTAACGTCGTCTGGCCCATCGCTGAAGCCGATAAAGCTGCGCTCTCTGACAGAGGGGAGCGCTTTAAAAACTCAGGTGTAAATTTGCCTGGCATTAAAGGGGCGCCAAATTATTTGAATTCCCTATTGAGTCGATCCGATTTTACGATTATGCGAGTACGTTTCGCCATCGATCTGCGCCTTTGAACCATGATCTCAGCGGCTCGCACGAAATCTTTCTCGTTTCGACTGACAAATATGGTGCCTCGAGCTGTATTCCTGCTCGATACGAATGATAGTGTCCTCCTTGCGATGATTCTGGGTATGAATGGATCCATTGTATTAAACCGTTAGGCCACGATTGCAAATAATGAGGAGTCATCGTTTCAAAATTGTTACACCGTTGACAATCAAGCTGCGCGCGCATTTTTCCATGTAGCATCGGATTATCCCTTTAATGGTTGTATTTGCTTTGCCAAGGAGTAGGAGAAAGAAGAGGCAGCCGTTACAGTCACAATGTCGGTTAAATTCTGAGTTAAGACTCATGACGTTTTTATGACTCGACCACTGCCATGGCTGAGTCACTCCATGGTACGTGTACCGTGTGCCATTTCAGGGTTCGTAAGTGCCCATATTACCCACGAATATCGGCGATAAATAACGCGTCCACGGCCCACTTCCTCGTAAAATCAGGCATATGCTCCGGGCAAGGCTTTAGGAACATCTATTTCCACATTGTAACATACGGAAGACAGAGGCGCGTTTTTGTAGTCCACTCACTGAACAAGATTCTTCTGAGGCCTCAGCATGACTAGAAAGCGAATGGTTCCTGTCACGATTCTTATTCAGGCTTAACGTTTATTTCAATTCGTATCGCGTTATTACAGCGGAATTTAATGTGCACAAAATAGATCTTGTCCGCTTATATTTTTTTAATGTTTAACCTACAAATACCTAGCCGCGTAATCTTTTCAACGACACCGGCTAATACATGCATTGTTATTGGAAAATAAAGAATATGTTGGTATTCCTTCTAACCAAATAAAACTATTTTAGAGTGTGAATAGCTCAGACATTATTAATATGTATTAGGTTTCTTCGTTGAAAGCAGGTTATCGCTTAACAGAAACACATGAATATCTGAGCGAATAGAAAAATACTGAAAGGCGCGGTATATGTATGTTACCACGTACAATGTCTAGCAGATATTGTAGCAGCTTAAAGTTTTATTTGTTATAGCACTATAACTGTCGATTCTGCACAATTTTTGCAGGAGTTTAAAAAAATTGCAGCAATTTAAAAAAAAAAACATTTAATTGCGTTCTAAATTTATTTTTGCCCCAGAATATACAACACGTTAGGTTAAACGTCGAATATATGATTGTTGTACTCAATTAATGTTCCACTTCATATAGTCTTCAACATACATACATTTAATTATCGATCTTATTTCTTTTTGAGCAGTTCGTGTAATTGTTCCATGTTTAAAATCAGTAATCAGAAGCAGCACTTGAAAATTTCTTTAGAAAGCTTCCAAGTGTTTGAATCCATATATACTTTGCTGGCTATACCACCTGCGGTGTTCTGCAAATACAACTTGGTAGAGCCATCCAGCATTGAGATTTGTATTGCGTTGCATTTAGTACAATAGATTCCATCGGCTTTTATCTCCAACATGACTCGCGAAGAAACGATTTTGATAGCTTTCGATGTGAAAGAGGAAGAATGAACTTGTTCCTTCGGTATAAGTTTACAGCTTTAACCGCGATATCGTTTAATAGCCGATGATACGTCCGTTCTACTTAAACAAGGCGTACCGGCGATGTGTTCGATGAACATTATATCCTCCTTAAATACTAAAAATATCGAGTTATGTAAGATTCGCGCGGATCCGGGGATTACAGCGCATCATGTTTTTCGTTAGCAGCGCGGCGCAACTCGTGAATACATGTTTCTCGCAGCCTACATTATTCAAACCTGCAGCCGGATAGTCGAACGTTTCTGCTTTATTATTCCATTTTCCTCGGCGTTATCGTGCCGCAGTAATTCACGTTCGCAGCTCCACCGAGCGGTTTTCTCTTTTCAAACGGAAATCCCACTCTCGCTTACTCTTGCGGCTATCAAAGCGATTTGCCATGGCCCCGTCATTTTCCACGCGATATATCCGGATCGGGGGAATAAATGGCGGGACCACTTTGTCCCAGTGTCGTGCTTCAAACGAGTGTTACGCTAAACTCGTGCTGGGCGGATACCTCGGGCGTGCTTCGTAGGAAAAGCCGTATTTCTTGCAGCGGCCTTTGTAGGGAACCATCGATCCTCTAAGCAGCATGTTGAGGTACGGATATGGTCGTGCGGATCGGACGTTTATTGACATCGTCCATCGAGCCACGCATGGTTTCATGAAAATGCGAATTCCATCATAAATGAATCTGCGCCTTCTCGTACAAGGAGGGACTTGTGCGACGCGCACACGTATGTGCGTCTAGAATTCGATAAGTAGGCGTAGCGACGTCAATTTACGCGGTTGGCACCGATCACATGGTCGGCCGGACAACCGTAAGAAACGATTTTATCGACTCTGTCGTCATCCGTCACTGCCTACCTTGGACACCGTCGATGGAGTACCGAGTGAATTCGCGTTTGCCTTAAAGACTTATACTGCGGTACGTATAAACTTATAAACTCGGATGTTAACAGGATATCCATTTTGTACGCGATAGTAGGGAAGAATATATCGAGAATTGAGCGGCGACAAATTGTCCGCGATTCTCGTGTTTGGTATTCTCCAGATAGACTTTGCGACGACTGCTTTATCGAGGAATATAAGTGGCGCAAATATACGGTCAGTTTGCGTTGCCATGACGAAGATATGAAGGAATGAACGCGTCTTGCAGCGGTGTTTGATATTTTCTGCTGAACGTGTTTTGTGTTGATGTGGTGTGATCGCTTGTAACAGAAACGTACATGTATACAGATCTGTGAAATTAATATCGTAATCCCTTTTAAGCCTTTGATTACGTATTCAACGGAGGAAAAAGAGATATGCGGACTGACAGTCTCGGCAGGAAAGTCTAGACTAACGTACGGTAAAGATAAAACCATGATTGTGTGTAGTTTCAGGGCGCGCAATGTTTTTCCGCTTGCTACGTTCTTAACTCCGTTTTTCTTCGTTCGTCATAGTTTAATGACGCGCTTTTTGTCCATAAGCACCGATCTATTTACGAGTTATATTAATTTCTCCATGCTTACGAGAGTGCTAATGAAAAGCGTTTATGTTCGATGATTGTCCTTCACTATAAAAGTTTCACATTTTGTACGCTTTTTATTCTCGTCAGTGAATTTTCCTCTCATAACCATTGTCAGGTCTGGCTAATACATTTTTAGTAAGCCTGGTGATTATATAATACATAATTGTTTTATTATGATTTAGATAAGAGGATTGTATTCAGTGTTAACTTCATCTAGTCTTAACATGCATAGGCCAACAACTCTTTTTTCGAAAAGTATGTAATATGAAATCATTACAGCAAATGGTAAATAAACGTTTGGCATTAAATTTAGCTGAATTCGAAGTGTCGAGAGATTCATGTCGAAGTGAATCGCACAGGGAATACTCAGAGAGAAGTATCGTAGCTTCCATAAGTATCCTTCAGTTCTTATATAATATAAACACTACGATCACGCATCGATATATCGGTAGGATTGTCCTGGGTCGTTTCTTTAAAAAAATAATCGCACACATGCTTCACGGGTTCGTGCATAGTTACATATAGATACGTATAGATACATAAAGGAATAAAAACCAAAAAAGCACGGGAGAGCCTCGTATCGCAGTGCATCACCGCGGTTGGTGAAATGAAAAAAGAAGGCAAAACCGGTTATACCACCAAAACCGGAAAGATTTCTTCCGTACGCTGTCGCCCAAAACGGACAAATGGGACGAGGTAGTTCAGCCACTGGTACACGAATAAAAGAAAGAAAGAAAAACAGAAAAAAAAGGCCGGAGAAAATCAGTGCCTTAACTGAATAAGCGATATTACGGCGGTGCGCGAACGTAAGAGAGCATTCCTGATATCGGGGAGTCCATAAATTTACTCTTTGCCAGTCGCAGTTTAACGTCAGGTTTCGTGGTGCGCATCTTCAAGGCGCATTGCACGGCTCGCAGCACTCCTCGGTTATCTTCTCTGAATTTTCATTCGTGGCGTACGCACGTGTTCGTCGAAATAGGAAGCGACACGAATTCCAGATACCGCGATCGCCCAGAGGTATTCTAATCTCTTCCAATCGATGATGCTTATCCGCTCGGTGAAACGCGTGTTTTCTCGATCGAATATTGGGGGATTTATCGTGACGCTTTCTTAGACTTGATATTAATTCGTGTATCCTATTGATCCAATGTAAAAAACCGATGGAGTTGTACGCGACTTTCAGTTTTAACAGAAATTGAAGCTCCTTATGGGGATAACCGTTCAATTACGACGCTAATAAGATAATTTGCCAGCGCGTAAGGGATGATTTATTGGACGTTCGAGGAGGTGAATTGTTAAATGAACAACTACCGAGCGCCGATGAGGGATTTCACGTGATTACCACGGGGAAAGCCGGCGTAAATTTTGCGTGAGCCGAATAAGACTGTAATTTAAAATTCGGCAATCCGTATATTAATGACCGAGCGATCTTTCGTTTTATCTGCCGCTGTCGGCTTACCGTTACTTATTCGGTGGATAACCGGCAACCTCTAGAGGATTTCTACGATTTTAACGTACGCGATGTGATGCAAAATCTAATTTTCAGTTTATTTGGATAATCCTTACATCGCTTCTCTTATACAATAAAAATATGCAGGATGCACAAAGGATGGCTAAAAGTATTTTGTGTTTTACTGCGAAAAAGAAAGAATAATTCTAAAATTTTTTAACTCCTGGAATGAATAAATGCAATTAGTTATTAAATATAACAGTATAAAACTATTTTAAAAAAGACAAATTTACACACGGACAGGTCCTTTATTAATCGCTTCTGGTGCGTATAATAAACGATTCAATTATATAATTACATGCGGATATTTGCTTTACATCCGGTCGCAAACAGGTACTTGATATAGTAAATTAATGATAACGCGAACCAAGAAAGAAGTTTAACCGTTACGAGTGACTGTGAAATCTATGAGTTGAGATTACAGCTGTTATTACGTATACAGGTTTTGTTTCATTTGTTTTTCGAATTAATTTATATCATGGCGATACGCACGACTTCAGCGCGTTGCCGCGGCGCAATTAATTTCTGCGGCAATACGGAGAGATATCGAAAGCGAAATTACCGAATCGGTGGTAATTGCAAAAAAGCTGTATCACTTCAGAATCATTAGCGTGCGCCCTACGCGCGCATTAGTCCTCATTAAGGTTTATTGGCTCGGAATTAATACCCGTTATGTTCGGGAATATATCTCTGGCGGTACGGCAACTGCATTACTTGCTTACTTAGTATCGAGTAAATTAATCCATTCGAAGAATTTGTCCTTTCAATTGTTTTTTTTTTAGGGGGAGATTAAGGATTACTACGGATACATTTGTACAACTTATCGTACTTTCGCGCTTTCGACTGTTTTCCGGGAGTTGGTAATCGTTATAGGAGTGCTAATAAGATATATTTTTTCAAGGCCAAATGCTTGTGCACTCGCGGCATTATTCACCACTTTTTTGTTGTTCTTTAACAATGCGAAATGTAAAGTGTGACGCATAATTATGAGGAAGGCAATTTAACATACGATGCGACATATTTCCACTGCACGACGGAAACTGATTCGAGGACGCAGGTAGAAAATGCCTACTCGTTTCTTCTTGCGTAAGCGCATAATGTATATACGATGTTACTTCCTCTGATAATTAAAATCATCGTCGTCTGATATTAGGATCGCCGAAGTACATAAATTCGCGATAAAACTGGATAGTAGCCATTTCGTTGTTCTTACGTATAAATTATAATTAATAAAAGGTATTAACATTACTGGTAAACGGTCCAGGTAGCCCAGTGTTCGATTTTTTTTTATGTCTGTGTCTCTTATCTCCGGTTCACTCACCACCTTCATATCTTAATTTTCATATTAATTTTCTACATTGATTGTTGTTAACCTTTTAATTATTGGGTCACACACTAGTAGCCAAAATTACCGTTCTCACGCGCCAATGACGATTTGATCGACTAAACTCTACTCCAAAAAGACCAAGTGAAGAATTAAAGGATAACATTGTGTGAATACGCTGCTCGTGCAAGACCACATCTAATGTATCGTCAGAAATTGCCATACGAGCAAGAAAGGTTAGGAGTGCGAGTGATAAATATTAACATCATTTAATTAACAATCCACTTTAACGCGTGGTATATCGTGCAGCTACTATCGGTTGATGTTGTAAAATCATTCTACGGAGAAGTTGCGGCGTGGCCCTCCGCATGTTCGAGATATACTGCGAGGAGTCACGGTACGATAACAAATTATCGCGAGGCGCATTGCCTCAGGGAAAGGCGAAATTACCACGAGGAGGAGGGCTTTCATAATTGATACTTTGATTCTTTAGTGGGACTTCGATCGTTTGGTCGCCTTTAGAGAGTTTCAGCATGCGCGTCAGTTGGACCGGTCCTTCGAACGTGCTCGTCCCAGTATGAGGTCCTAGTGGGTGACTTCCTTGTTAAACCCCGAACATCGCCGTTTCTCTCATACACTATACACCGCTCGTACACTCGTTTTAACGAGTTCCATCTCATTGGCGCGTTGCAGCGGTGAGAAAAATTCCTTTTGTACGGCCAGTTCTGCCGGAACCATGGGGAAATATAAAGTTACTGCTTTTTTATCGGCGCTCATATTCTTGTTTAACCTCGATCGTTATCCGCCGAATAGGAAGCATAAATACGGATTTTCTCTTTTTCGCGAACCGCCGGGTCGTGATCCCGCATTGGCGTATTGCACTTTGATTGTGCGTATTTTACAAGCCGGCGTTAGAAAGTGGACAGCTGGGCACGCTAATTGCTAATTGCATAACTCGAATTAATGAATGAACGATAAGAATTCTTTTGGTCAGGAATTCCTCTTTCCGCCAGCAGCACCGTGGGTATGTAAGTCGAATACCGTGGACGGACCGAAACGCTATTGATACACGGACCGGTCTTCCGGTTGCAGGAATACCACGGTGATCGACCTTACGATTCGTCCATTAACGCTTTCGGTCACGAATTAATTCTCCCTGAGAAAAAAAAATCATGGCTTTGTTAAACAGTCCTTTGAAATTAAATTATGACCTTTTACATGTATGAAATATATCTAGAGGGTTCTTAAGGGGGATGTAACGCGTCTCCAAGTGAGGACATTGTGTTCAAGTGGGTGCAGTATAAGTTTCAAATTTAGTAGTATAAGTATTTAAGAAATTTAATACTTAAAAGTGTTTTATTATTATTTTTAATTTATATATATGAGTCCTTTTTGCCAAAGTATATCTTTCTTAGCCGGTACTTGTTTAAAATTATTCATGGTTTACGAAAGGTACAAAGGCGACTGGGAAGAGTCCACTTGAATGTGCGTGTTTAGTTTTGCTTTGAGATAACAGATATTGACAGAAGCGGTCGACACTGTTTTGAAATAGAGTTTCTGCTTACGATAACATGAGGTCAACGTTTAAAAACAGTAAAATATATCGAATTTAGACATACTGAGCATTTATTTAGTATGTCCTCATATGAGGACCCCTTGACCGAAAGGGTTAAACTCGATTTCAATCAAATTAGAATCTAATCTAAACGACGTATACAAACTTTCGTGCACCTACTTTACGAGCCGCGGTAGGATGTTCGCCACCGATGGTACGCGTGTTCCGCAATCCCCGAGTGTCTGACATTATTCTAGACCAGGTTTATTGCCGACTGCGCGTTGTCTACTCTCGTGCTCGCTTTCTGGCTCCATATAAATTTGCTAAACCGTTAAAGGTAGGAGCACAGTACTCCTTGAAAGAAGTACTCTTTAGTGGCATGAATTGCGCATCGGCCATGTCCGTTTTGTGCGTCTAAAATATGAACGTATTATAACAACTGCGAAAGACCGTTTGTCTTCACCTTAGCTTGTCGCTTAGAAAGCATCCAGGATTAGTTCCGTGGTTCCAAACCTCGTTCTCGTTCATGCAACGCAACTTTGCAGTGTAATGTGAAATGCGCAGTTGGCGCACTGCAATTTCTCGCACAAAATGTACGAGCATGCGGATATGGAAATTTCAAAAGGCGCAACAACCAATTTGTTTGGTTATCGTTCCTCGCGTTGGCGCGAAGTTTGCCAGAGCCAGATTGTTTGGGTAATAGGCACGTTGACACTTCGATGGGAGGTATGCGAGCATCCTCATGCGCCGCAGGTGTTCTCCCGTAAGTTTATGAAGTCACTTGGTGCCCGTGCACGCAGTAACCAAGCATGACAAATGGTTAGTGTACATTGCCTATGAGTAGGCTCTGCTCTAGCGCTCTGCTGACTTATGTGTCTTGGAAGTGTCTATCCTACCTCTCCATTGTCAGTCCGGTAGCTTATGCGTGTAATTTTCATTAGTTAATATCGCGTGTACACATCAATTCACGCCGACGATGTTATTTGAACAAACCGAGGAGCATTGAAAATCTTTGATTTAATAGAAACCTCCGTGGCGAGAATGTATAGGAAGGATGAAGTATGTTATGTTGATGTTTAATGTGCTTTGCGTGATCTCTGTGCAACGCATTTTTTCTTTACGCTCTCGCATTCAATCGTTGTAATTTTTATGCTCGTATAAGTTTTTTCTTACTTTTTATACGGAAACATTCATTACGTTTTACAGTTTCTCATAACGGGGGAATGTTGGCATCTGTAGTCTTTGTATCCTCTGCTGTTAATACGTTTTATATGCATATTTTACAGGATGTGATTACACTCGAATGTTCTGCGTTATGTACGTATTTTAAGAATACGTTTGAAAGAGAATTCCTACGATTTTAATAGTTGATTTGTGACTTCCGTTGCTTCATGTACGTCGCTATGAGGAATCGGTATGTTGAGTCGTGATGTTCGTTCATAGATGAACGAACCGCTTCGCTGTTCGATGCTAGTCGATTAGACTGTGATTGAATGGCTTTTTAAATACTTAAACGGAATACACTTAGTGTGATTTGAAAACGTTAGCGCAATTTTTGTTCGTTATTTATTCAGCTTCGATTGTCTTTCAGGTTGCAGCAATTGCGAAAACATGTAAACCTCGTTGCACGTGAAATGACACTGAGGAAATGCATGCTGTAACAAATACGTAATAGTTAGCAGGAAAGTAAATGAGCCTTGACGTCAGTTTTGATAAGAATTTCTACTTATCTGTATTTGTTGGGTATTTGTGACACAAAACATTTTGTGGCATCTAAACTATTCGGTTCATGTTTACAATGCAAAGAAAGTAATAAAGCGTGGGATGACCTGATTATATTTTACTTATAGTTACGGCGTTCTATTTTTTGCACTGGCATCATTGAGCTTCAATTAATTAGCTTTGACTAATGAGCTTCATTTGGCTACTAGAGCTAAGTAATTACTACGCGAGTATTTCAGCGTACACTTTCGTAACGCTTTAAATCGCTTATTTCAACACGAGAGCAACCGGCGCGAAACTTACACTCTCATTACCAGAACGCGGAATCAGGGCCATGAGAATATTTTCTAATGTTACAATCAGTCCAACCGTGGTTTTTGATTCGCGGCTGTAGTCGAACATTCGATAATCGCATAATATTATCATAAATGTGTCTATATCGCAACATCAACTTCTAACTATAAGCAGTCGAACATTTAACATGTTTAGTGAAATAGTTTATTAACGTTATGATAAACAACATTCTCAAAATATTAGAAGAATTGTATTATTATTATTTACTTGATAAATATTGCTTCTACCGTTTAATAACAGTATGATATTTATAAAATACTGTGACAAAGCAGTAAAGAAAATGCTATTTGTAAGATACTTTAATGCTACTCATAAAGTAGCAAGTATCCAGAAATTTTGGAAGCGTAGCGTACACGTATGTCCCTCGACGATGTTAAAATCAGATGGTACATATTTCTTTTGCCGTTTTAAATGCGGTCGTATCTATCGTAATAACCCGTTCACGAAGGAACCGCTTTGGTTTTAATAAGTTGACCAATCGATTTATCGAATAGCTTACGATAACCGTGACTTGTGCACATACTTAACGCAAGAAAAAGCAAATGCGACGTATAATCGTTTGTCTTTTCCATAATATCGAACAAGTGGCACTACTTTTTCTCGCCGTTCCTTGAATTTTAATTATTCCGCGCGCACGTGTCTGCAAAAGTACCGTTTTTTACACATGAATTTTTCGCGCACTAAACCTCGAGCTAATCGATCGATCACAGTTGCATAACAGGCCAGCAATGAACTGCGCTCAATGGAATGTGAGATAAGTTGGTTTTTTCGTCTTAACGAAGTTATTACGTGTTCCTGTCCGTCGATGATAAGAGTTTATCAACTTCATACCTACGTTAGCACTTTGTCGTGGTAGGTAGTCGAACCCTCACGATACAAATATATCACAATTTGTATCTCGCTCTTTACTTATTTAATTTTAGATCGACTCCGAGCTTTATCTTCTTGGCCTCTAGCCTGTGCGTATTTTTACCTATTTTTTGCACTTAATTAAATAACAGAGTGCAGCTACTTATTCAAGAAACTTTTATCGATTTCCCTTTGCACCCGTATAAAGATAAAATTCCTGTATACGATTCGTGTCACTTTGAGATCAAACATCACGGAGATTTATGGCTTTGTATTAATACAACACTTAGGCGCGTATCAACCTGGATTGCCGCAAATGTGCCGTGCGAGCGGCTTATCGCGCACACCTTAGTGCGAGCAATTTGATTGGAGGACCAAGTTAATTACGATAACGGGACGTGGGTGCGATAAGCGTTGCTGCATTACGCTAAACGGATTTGTAGGATCTTTCAGGGAGTACGTTCTGGGAAACCTCACTTACGTTTTTGGCCATATTACAGAAGCTTTTTGACGGATTTATTACGTACACGCGATTTATCCCGTCTTGGTGCGTTTATGGAGATTTTTGTTAATGTTAGCTGTGCCTCAGTCGGTATTGGCGATTGTTAATTTAAATGCCGCTTGAATAGCCGTGCAGATGGACGAAGTAGGCGATACGGCAGATGACGTCCATGACTAGACCTTGCAAGTTTTTGTCGACGTTATATTCACTGAGGCCGGTGTCACGGCATACATGACTTTTTACCGTTTCATAATGTCGTTAGCTCTTCGCTGAATGACTTTTTATGAAGCTGTTTACGCCTCGAAACGTTTTCGATTAAGATTGAAATAAACAAATAATTTGCACCGCAAGGGATCTTTAACGATCTCTTCTTCAGCTTCCAAGCTGTTACTTTTTACATTTGAAAACGCCCATATCGAACAGTATGCATTGCTTCAGGCGGTATTGTAAAAGTGCGATGTTCCTTATCTTGACGATCATTTTTTAATATTTTTATGACTATACCTAACGCTCTGTTGATCTGGTAATTTATATAAAATCGCAAATATTGTACAACGATTGCCTGCGATCTTACGACATCCACGCGATACACACTGGTTATTCTGCGCACGATTATTATTGCAAGTACCTCGACAGTAGGACGCTTGACCTCGAAACGAGTTTATTAAATATTGACTCGCAAATATTCTATTGGAATGAATGCCGTTGTTTAATCTCACGATGCATTGTAAGCTCATCAATTTCCATCCTATCAAATCCAATCTGGGATTTGAAATAACGCATTTAATTGCATTGTTACGGAGAACACGCTGGAATTTGCCAATCTTTCGGGATGAGTTCTATCGAGCATTGATCTTCGTACGTCGTGTCTGCTAATGGACCGGAACGCTGCGCATCGTGCATAGTCCGTAGAATTTCGTTTGGCTAGGCCATCTATCGCAATTGGACGACGATAGAGCAGATTATAGTTGTAGGGAGTGTGCACGGTCCGTCGGACCGAGATATAGGTGGGCGTTCAGCCGGATATGGTTCGCCGGAAGTAGGGGGACCCTTGCCACCGACACGCTCCATGCTCCTCGACTGCGCTGGGGACGTCACCCGCAATGTTACTTGCTGTAATATCGAATCGTTAGAGCGATACACCGATCATCTGCACCGTCATATCCCACATTCCGCGGTTACTCATCTTCTCTTAATTTCTCTTTTCATGCGCGTAACAAAGATCTGATGTTATTCGGCGTTTCGAATGTTTCTTAACGAGCTCTGTTCGGAAGGTTAATATGCTCAGCATTTGGAATGTTTCTTAACCCTTTGACTGCTAATTGCGTTGAGTCGAAGCGCTTCGCGTGAACGGCGCTTCAACTTAGAACAGTTAGCAGTCAAAGGGTTAATATTTTTTCGCGCAATATGGATCTTGTCGGCGGCGTATTAACGCTTTATAATATGGTACACGGTTCTCGTACCATTACTTTGTCCGCTCCAAAACGGATTCAAACTGTGTTTACTTTTAATATACAATGCATCGTTCATTCACCAATGGTAAAGTTTTAAAACGCAATAATTTGATAGGAATAATGTATGTACTTGGATACTGAAAATTGAAAAATTCAACGAATAACAAGTAAGTAACATAAATATCCTATTTGTAAACAAAAACTTTCCTTTAAGAAAGACGAACAATATAAGAAGTAATAGTTCAATTGCGTATAGTAAGTTTCGAAACAGGTATATATGACCAAATAAACAAGATTTCAGTTTCTCTCGTTGCTAAGCAACGAGATATATGATTTCTGTGTGTGTCGAACATATGCGATAGAAATAATTGCCGAACATACACGTGAAACAGCAGTGAACAACCAAAGCCTTCGTCGGACGCATATCTGCGTCCGTAGGCCACATCGATGGTTTTTGCTGGACGCACGTATGCGCCTATAGCACTCAAAGGATTAATGAGCTCCGTTCAGAAGACGATCCCTTTGGCTACGGGGCATTGCTAAATTTGTTTCGAACACGACAACTTGGAAGCGGTTGATACGATACGATCCTGGTAAAATGGATAGAAGTTGCTGGGCAGGATTTCAGATACGGCGATTATCAAAGTTTGACGAAGTCAGTGGCGAGGTAAGAAGGATTTATCTATCGTTTGACTCCCCGTTAGGCGACATGTCGTTTCTCAATGTCCGCGAGCTCTACTTCTCCTTTTTCTTACCAAGGCGCCCGCGTGGCAACTCTCAAATCGGATATGTCCGTAACGTTCATCGATCGCTTTTCCTGCCGACTTCCTGGCAGAAATTTATCGGGCTCCTGCACCGCCTTAAATCGCCCCTCCACCCTCCCGTTAAATATTCCGCGGCGTAAACAAGACTGGCACGCGCAATCTGTGCAAAATGAAAAATGCTCACGAGCGGCCTTATCGGCCGCCGCCGGAAAACTTGAATCAAGCGTAGAAATACCGCTCTGAGAAACTCAACGACCATGACGGATGACTAAACGAAACTCTCGGCGGACTCCAATTCAACGGCAGCCCCTTTTAAATCCTCGGATGAGCCGATTAAAACCGAATCTTTCGAGCACGATTTTCACCGAGCGACGTCCAGCATTAAGCTGGATTTGTGGCTTGACTTAGGAACAAATTAAAAAGCATGATGAGTAAGATTTAGATACCGTAGCGTTATGCGCGCCCGGACGTTTTACGAATGGTACGAAACTTCTTGGGATTACAGTGTTTTTTTCTTCCTTTTTGAAGTTTAACGGTGAATTTTTTCACGGTCGAGTATCCACGATCTGTAGTTATTTTTTTTATAACAACAGCCAGAAAGCGTGAGTCCGGAGGATACCGCCGTTATTTCTGATACCTTATGAATGTACACGTGTTTTCTCGTCGAATCAAGCATTTCAACTGTATTTTCCCGGCAAGGAGAAATGTCGCGTTAGATATTCTTCGCCGTGGAAAAAGTTGGGCCCACTTGTGTGGGGAGTAGACGGATATGCACGTGCATGCATGTGCGTTCAC
This sequence comes from Ampulex compressa, assembly GCA_038496175.1. Classification (NCBI taxonomy): domain Eukaryota; kingdom Metazoa; phylum Arthropoda; class Insecta; order Hymenoptera; family Ampulicidae; genus Ampulex; species Ampulex compressa. The sequence goes on along the minus strand of JBCFXI010000099.1, from coordinate 68,614 downwards.
GTATGCGACTCGTGCACGCTCGCATCTCGGTGCATAGGACGATTGCAGCGCGTGCAACAACTGCGCAGTGTGCAGCCGCTCGAGGCACGCCCTTCTCCTGTGTCGCACGATACGTCGCGTGGTTCACCTACATACCGGGTGTCGCTGATTCTTTGAAGGAATTTTTTTCCTTCGGTGCAGCCAGCTATTACTCGATAACGGGCCCGTTCACTCAAGTTGAAATTACACGGCGGTTACGCGCGTGGGGAGAAACCCTCGAAGTCTCGAAAGTAGCGTTGACGCCATAGAACGGCCTAAGGCCAATCAATATTTACAATCTCCATTCAGAAAATCACTTAATATTTGTTTATCAATTTCGCGCTGAACGTCATTCCTTGTTTCACGATTTTTAATCAATTTATCGCATGCCAATGCTGGCGTATGATCATTCAAAAGAGGAAATAGCCAACTGTTCGATGCCAACGATCAATTAATATTATACGCGGATATAAATGTACGGTCCACTAATCCTACAGGACGACGAACGAATCTACGTGTTTTGTACGAGAGCCTCGAGTGATTTTTATATTCATAAAACCGTTGTGTGAAATTAGTTGCGCTTTTTTTCATAGCCTCGCGCAGTGGTCGCACACGGGCGTCGCGTACAATAGCGGAGACTATACGCGCGATCCTTCTCGCGGTTACACGTGGATAGAGCACACACACGCGACGGTATCGCCAGGTTAACGCAATGCTGCCGATAGGAAGCCGGCGTCGCCTTGTCGTACGGCAGACCGGAGGTTTTGCATGAACAGCCACCACGTGTATTCATTGGCGTTATGCAACTCGCCCGTTAGTTACTTGCTTATGCACTGTTAACCATCGGCGTAGCTTCTTTAAGCGCCGGCAACGACCGCGCTTGTATACCTTACTCGTACACACGTCTCCCGTTCGTTGGATTCTCAACGTCCACTACCAAGCTTATATATTCTAGGACAGTGATTGGCAAACTCATCAGTCAAAAGAGCCAAATGTCAGCTGTGGACCAATATTTTTTTTTTTCAGAATCAAGTTCACAAGAAATCAGTTGTAGGAAAAGTAGGAACTAATGATATATGATAGACAGGATTAGACACGCTCCAGGCTTGCCTTTCCCCTCCACTATAATATCAAATTTGTAAACTGATACCGTTTGAAAAGATGGTTCCTGTTTTGGTTTTTACGCCGTTTTTCCTCTACAGAATCACGTAACAAAGTGACAAAGGAATACCAGAGGCCTGTTTCATAAAATGTACGGTTTCTGTATTACAAGTTTTTTCTTCAAATATCCTTTATAAATTTTCCCCAAAGAGCTTGTAATACAAGAACAGTAAGTTTTATGAAGCGAGCCCATAGTTTTTTAAATATTGCGTTATTATTATTGACTATCAAAAAGTGAACCAACTCTGAGTAAGCGGCTTTTTGATTTTAAACTCGGAGTAAAAAAAATTAGATACGCGTCGCAATTAACAATAACCCTATTTATTGATAAAAAGTATTTTTTATTATTAAAACATTACATGACACATAGTCATCATTTATGGTAGAGACAAATTCAAGTGTTCAGAGAGCCTCATGCGGCTCGCTAAACATATTGTATTTACCGCTTGCCTCATAACAACGAGTTGCGTTCGTATACATTGTACATCAGATTTAAATACGATTGCGGACATTGCCGTGTATTAAACTCCAAACCTGAAAAACGCGAGTGCAAACGGCGACTAATGGAAAACGTATGCACATAGTTCACTAGAAGCCTGCAAATAGCCAGCTATTTATACGATATGCAGTCAAATGCTCAATTATTTAACCCACTTTCTGTTTAAAAAGTTCGTAAGAAAAGAGGTTAATTAAGAGACATGGTAATCCTGTGAATAGAAGCTTCGATTTTCACACGAGAAATCCATCTTCGAATCCCATTCGTGATATCTGGACAATTTTCCAGGTGACATATGTACCGCAGCGCTTTGGAACCCGCTTGAAATACAAATTGGCTACACGATCTTAGCTGTGGATAATGAGAATGACGCGAGCAAAAAGAATCTAATATTTGAACGGTTGGTACCGGATTATCGGACATGCTGTGCATATGCAGCGTGGAAAATTATACAGAGATGATGAAGCAGGATTTAAACCTGGATGATCCTTGTGGATGTACGAGCGTATATCCGCTATGCACGTGTCTCTACTCGTGTATCTATCTCTGGTAACCTTCACCTCGTTTCAGCGGGCGTTTCCGCAGCTGCAACGACCGTCGGTCTCGGCTGGCTCAAAAATCGACCGAAGTCTTATCAGCTTAGGGCTCCGTCTGCTGCGCCGCGGCTCCCGACTTTCCTTTTTGCTTTTCTTCCTTCACCGCTGCCCAACCCTTGCTGTCCGCCTCCGGTATAAAGCTGCTCCTTAACCTTTTGTAGTTCAAGGCGTTTTGTCCGTTTTGCACCGGTCAACTTACAATGTAGTTTATATTCAAATTACACTTCAAGCTACACGGTAGAGAATGGTGGGGATTCTTTAACCGCTTCAAGCGCGTGCACGTTTATGTTCGTCACGTGTGGAAAATACGACTCTGCGTTAAACAGATCGGCAGTATTATATAATCACGTGCGTTAATTAATGGTGATTCTTGCACTTGGTTATCTTTCTTTTTTGCGCGATACGTTAAATGGAAATTTTTGTTTCGCGTAAAGTTACAAGTATGAAGCGTTTCAGGCTTTGGTAGTATTGGATGCGATGTTCAGCTACCTAGGAGGGATAAAGATTTATTTCTCTCAAATATCGCATTTAGTAAAAGGGACATTTCTCTTTTAGCGCCAGGAGTGACGAAGCAAAGGGGAAACTCGTGGTGTATTTTATTCTTTTTCCTAGAGGTTAACGCAGCAAATGGAGGGTCATCATTGAATATATACCGTGATGAAATAATACTTGTATACTTTTACTGTATTTAAAAAACCTTACATTCCAGAGTAACTTAAGACTAGCATTACGAAGGCAATCAAAGTGATTGACATACAATATTTGACAAAAGTGTTCTTATAAAAATATTGTTGTGGTATCAAAATGATTAAATACATCTATTAACTCGATCTTCCTGTCCTCTTCCGTGTCAAAACATTTATATAAATATTATATGCGGTACATCTAAGGGGTCACTTTTTTTTCCAGTTGTAGAATAGGTTTCTATAAATAAATATCCAAGACGATGATTTAGATTTTACTCGATCGAATCGCGTACTTACCTTCCTTACAAAATACGACCACTCTCCCGAAATACTGAGGGAGCATCCACCGCTGAATCGATTTACCGATCTTCGATCGCGGGCGATTACGATCGGTCGCATAATTACGGCAATTACGGATTGCGGAGTTATGGACTGTTGGAATAAATACAAGCCGGCGCCATTAAGCGGCCAGGCAGCGGCGGTTCTTCTTCCTTGTTCTGTCCCCTATGGACACGGTAGGAACCGCGGTAGCCGCACGATCGTTATGGTATAGGTGGATCAGGTAGGCAAGCTCTTTGTTCTTTGGCGAGTCGTGGTAACGATTATATCGAGTCGTTTCCCCTCAAGGTCGCGTGCGTTCCAACGTGCATGCACGTGCTTGCCGGTACGTGCGAGATGCGAGACGCGCGAGGACGATGATTCGTCGATTGGAAATTCCTCCTTGTACACCGTCGTACATAAGTATCCGGACGCCTAGGAAATGCGGATCAATTTTCCAATGAGGAATGAACAATAATACGTCAGTTCTGTGATGAGTAACTTCTTCAAAACTGTAGCACTCTAGTGGCAAATACTGAGGTTAAGATACCAGTAGTTGACAGTTTAAGGAATTTTTTGGCTATTTGTTCTCACTTTATGGAAAATGTGTGATTAGTAGTCGTTGCACGACTACTCTTCTATTATATTATGACGGTTGTAAAATTTGAATGATAAAAAAGAATTATGTTATGGCAGTCGTAAATTATTTTTTCTGAAAGTAAAACGTGGTTCAATGGTTGACAATCAGCGAAAATAAAAAATGTAGTGGTTGACATTCTTTTGTTTCAGTAGTTGACATAGGGAGAAAATCAATTAGTGAACTAGGCTTGGTAATGTGAATAATACGAAATTGCAATATTTACATTTTAACAAAGTTCTTGGCGATTTGTATAAGAAAGTACGCAAAAATCGTAAAAGTCGCGCACGGGTTCGATTAACTGATCGCTATGATACTTTTCAATGGCGGACTATACGTAGCAATTCGCAATTAAGCAGCTGAAGAGCGACACTATATAGACTAATAAAGTTTGATGCATTCTAGCTTGTGATGTCTTTATTTATTTACTTTTTTTGAAAAAGTGTCAAGTACTGGTATAGTGCCAACTATTGGTGCTTTTTCTTTATTTTCGTTAACGGAGCTTGTTATTCAATATTGGCAGGGGATTTATAAAATAACATGACGAGCCATTGAAGAACAGTACATTTGCCAGATGTACAGCGATGGTTACGAACGTGTGTGTGTCGAAAACTTTTGAATGGTACTGTATACATCACTGACGAAAGCTTAATTCGTAATACCATCGACAGCATATTTAGACATGCGATGAATATCTGTCAAAATATCTATTAAAAATATTGGGTAAAGTGGTAATGTAAGTGGATTCGTTTAATTACTTAGATACAATGAAGTGATGGATAATCCTAGATATGACATATATAGATAAGAAATTAGAGATTGATTACATTCACCATTTTGATAGCTCTAGTGTTAAAAAAGAATTACGAGGAGTATTACGTAAATACAATAAATTAAACTACGAAAATCGCGGTTGCTTGGTTTACTTCAATTTGTAAACGACCACTGCGATCTTTTGACCTGCAATCTATCGTTTGAAATCTGCCTTGCGAATGGTTTGAGTGAAATTGCACTCTGTATACTTGCATCGATTGTGGAGTTGTTGTTTATATAGATTACTTGTCAGAATTATCTACTTTTAAAATAATCAAAAGACGATGGCTAACAAATATTGCAATACAATCAGCTATTATTAATACAAGGTATAAGTCTTCGGAGCGATGTGAACAGCTAATATCCCAAGAAACCCGCCTCTATTATTAATAAACGGTTCTAAAATCAACGATTAACCGCTTATCATAGTACTCGCGTACACTACAACCGAATTTCTGGAATACACATAAAAAACGCAGAACGTTTATAACCGTCGACAGTATCAAAAGTGACAAAACAATATCAGGATCGCCTACAATATAGGCGTCATATACAAAATCCACTTAACTCATAAGATTTAACCTTTTCTACTCATACCAGTACTTCCAGGCACCGCGAAAGTTTCCCATTGTACTCAAAGAATGCCTCTTAAGCACAAAAACTGTTTAAATTCGTAGTTAAACCTCTGTTGCATGTGATTTTCTGTTTTCAAATAAATCACATATTACATAGCTGGATAAAGTTAAAAAAGTCCGAGCTGCCGACAGCTTCAGCTGCAACAAAATTCGAGTGCAAAGGATTAAATTGTTGGTTTCCCTCTCTTTGTAGTGATAGAATTAAAAGATGGTTCAATTCGGTGAAGAGCATCTTTAAATTAATATTTATTTCCACACAACGCTTCGAACGCCTCAGCGCGTTTCTTCTGAAGCGGAGGAAAAAGAGATACAATGATAACGGATGGAGCAATACTAAATTCTAGAGCAGATCTAACAAGTCGGATTGTGCATTTAGCTTACCTTAGAAGTAATAACGAAATAATACAATAAATCCAAAGGTTATAATATTGGAAATTATATATAAAATATGTACAATCTTCTATCGGTCTTACGCAGGAAGGGAGGACCTGTTAAGTAAAAAAAAGGAATATGAACATTAATTCTTGAATTATGGATTTGAGGAATATTTTTTTAATTTTCAATAAGAACTTTTTAGAAGTAGAAATCTCACGGTTTATTTACATTGGTTTCGCACGTTGCTTGGAATATTCATAAAAACAAACTAAACATTGGGATGCACGACGTGCTAATTTAAGAAAGAATATGTATAACTATTTACAAAAATATAATAAAGGTGCCAGTTCCCCCTTTGCCCCCGCAAAGGACTAAACATGTCCTTTCTTAGCTAGCTCAGCGCTGGAGTAACTCAATGGACGATCGATGATGATGCTAATCGGTCAATTCCGGACAAGATCGGCTCAAGCTAGATGCAGTATCCCGTAGGATCTTCCACCAATGAAAACGCGCGGCTACGATAATCTCAGTTGATGTGTCGCTATCCTAATTCTTATATTTATCGAGCAATCCATCCATCGTCCATATAAGAGAGCAGCCCGCAATTTTCTGCAGTGTTTTTCAGCGGTTTATCCTCGCAAAAGGTTAAACTTGTTCTTTCTCAGCTGACTTAGGGCTAGAGCAAACCAATGGACGATCGATGATGATGTTAATCGGTCAATTCCGGACAAGATCGGCTCGCGGTAGATGCACTATCCTATACTATCTTCGGCCAATGAAGACGCACGGTTACGATAATTTCGGCCTATCTGTCGGTGCTCCGATTCTTGTGTTTATCGGACGAGCCGTCCATCGTTCGTATAAGCGAGCAGCTCGCAATTTTCTACGGTGGTTTTCAGCGGTTCGCGCTCGTGTGCCGTCCGTGTGCCTCGGTTGCACCGAAGCCGCGCTCCTTCCGCGGGAGAAAGAGAGACCAAGTTGAAGGTGAATGGCGGGCGTGGCAGGCAGCCAAGGTAGGATGAGTGCATCCTGCTCGAACGACGCCTTGATCGCCGTCTTCCTTTCTTTCAGGCCGCCGTTTCGTACGGCGAAGGACGAAGGGTATTCTCATCCGCGATAGCCACGCTCCGTCGGAGTCGGATTTAGCCCTTTCATAGTGTAAAATTACGAATTCTGATTTTAAAAATGTCTAGTTTTTTAGTGTTTCAAAACACTTTAGCGTGTAATAAGGAATGCAAAAAAAACGTGTTTTATATGTACATTGTTAGTAATTAGTCCGTGTATTGTAGATTTTGAAATACGGCACACATAATCTTTGTAAATTGTTGAGTCTACTACGATCTATGTTAGATATCTATGTGGGTCTATGTTGGATAAATACAATTTTATATAATTCATGAGAACGATTGTCAGAATTGATGAACTTCTAAATTCTTATGCAATCTTCTCTTGTGCGATCGGTTTCAAAGTCTGCGGCAGACTGAATTCAAAACTAATTATGTCTCTTTCTTCAGTTATAATAGCTTTAGGAAACAGTTGAAGCAAAGAATCTAGCCACAGGCTTAGATGTATTTAGGAGACTAAACAGTTTGAACGAGTTACCCTATCTGTGCGTGGCACGAGATGAGTGTCACGGAATAGACTGTCAATGGGTTAAATAGTACCGCATTAAGAAAGCGTAAGAGAAAGTACATTGGGTATTGGTGATTTGTCTACTTATTCAAAAAAGGCCTCGGCTTTCTTACCTCGAACTACCGATAGTCTTGTGGAACGTGCAGTTCTTTTACTTACTTTCCATCGATTACGTCGAATTATATCCGCTTTGGAACTGGAGGAATAAGGGTCGGTGTCTCGTGCACCTTTAGGAATATCACGATAAATATAGTTTAATGTGACTTAGTACTTTTATTCTTCTTGCTCCGTGGATTTGATTAAAAATAAAGTCGTGGTCTTAACGAGCAATAAATTATAAATCTAATAATCTAAATTATTGCTCGTCAAAACTACGACTTCATTTTTAATTAAGATAATTAGAATTGTCATACGTGCTTTATATACGGGACTGTCACCGTATTTCATCGCTCACTCCCGTATTACTTTGTCCCGTTTTTTCCCCGTTTTCTCCTTAAACTCTGTTATACTAAACAAATCTATGCGCATGCGTATTTGCCATTGCAGTCCACAATGCAAATGTAGAGAGAATATTTCCCTAACCTCAACTCAAAGGTCGGACGAAAGAAACAGGTTGTCAGCAGAGACAATTGAAGCAATTTGGATTTGTCATTGTAATTTTAAAATGACTCACGCCCGATTTTATAATCATGTGAAACAAAAAATGATATAATTAAAAAAGTAAAATTTACTGGAAAACATAATATTGAGCTCCTTTTACTATTCTACATATTCAATACATTATATCGCTTCAAACTTATTGACCTTTTATCACGGCAAAATGAACAATTACCTACCCACGTTATTCATATTTCATTTATTTAGCACCCTAAACGTCTCGTACCAATATTTGACAATTATGACAAGCCTAATGGTGCTATCCCAATAAGCGACGTTTAAAAATCCTACTCGTCAGTGAAGCTGGAAAGGTTGTACTGCTTTTGGGAAAAAATGTTGTCCGTGGGAGGTACTAATTTAATGATCTGCATTAACCGTCATCAAGATGGAGGAGGAGCTGGAGGTGAAGGAGACGGAGGTGAAGGTTGATGCAGCAGGGCGGAGGGAGAAAGTAGAGGAGGATACAGTCGCGGAAGGTTACCGTGCAGCGAAGTTAAGTACCCGGTGTTTCTGATGGGCAGTTCAGCGGCAGGGGGAGGGGGGATGGGAAAGACCGAAACCGATGCAAGCGGAGAGACGGAGAGAGAAAGGTAGAAGAATAGAGCGGGATAAAAGGGACTGTTTGCTCATTAGACCGGATAATTGCAGGTGGTTCCGGACTCACCTCGCCTCACCTCAACCTCACCCCATCCTCCATTTCGACCTTCTGCTTCTGCCACTTCTTCCAGTATTTTGTTCTTCTTACCTTCCTCCGCATCTTTCGCTTCGTGGATTCTTGATAGCGAAAATAGGAAATAAGAAAAAGGTCGTGCTTCTTGTAAAAACACGTAATGGGCGTTTTTTCGCAGCACGAGAGGATTTGATAATTTCTTCGATTCTAATATACGTTTTGATCCGAGTTATCAGATATATATATATCTTATAGATGAATCCAGAAAGCACGGTTGAGATTTACATTCAATGCCGCTTTTCTCGAATACCAAGATCGAGTTTTTCAACGTGCCAACAGACGTATTGTGTTACTCGCATTTCAATTGGATCGATACTCTCATTGTACTTCGAAACTTCTTTCCTTCGATGGTTCGCGGACAAATTGAACAACCAATGCGGTCGTGGCCACCACTCCATGGTTGTTTTGTAAATTCTTGCCTGTCGAGTTCCGGGGCGCGATCGCCTTTGACTCCTGGTTTAATAAGTCTTCACCGCGAAAAGTGATAGTTCGTTTAATGCGGACCCCAAGAATGTGGCCTGCGACGAAGACAATCCGGCATGTGGTTTACGAATAACTGATGCGCTGTGCGGGTGAAAAGTTAATGAATTCTAATAAGTTTCCAGCAATATATGGGCGAGTTTCACGAGGTTCTGCCTGCGAGACATTCATAGCTCGTCGTGAAGGTCTCGTAAGCTGGTAGTTCCTTGCGATGGGCATAACGGGGATGTAATATTTCTGTTTACAGCGCGTCACTGGTTAATCCTATAACGTTATGCGATGTGCAGAATTATACACAATACATCTGTTTATTTGACAATCTTTTCATATTGCTTGTTTATTTCTACTGTTTGTTATTTTTATTCATGCAGTTTTTTTTATTCATGCAGTATTTTTATAATCATGCAGTTTGGATTATATATTGTACGTCTCACGGTAATACTTTTCAACGGTGAGAGAAATTTCAATGGGGTTTTTTTCTGTAGAAATTTAAGTCTTTATTAGCTATACTATGTGACATTTTATTTCCTCGTGTCGATATGCAACGTAACTTTTATCTAGTACGCATGAGGAAACATTGTATTAAGACAGCATCGCAGTACAAGTAGTGACGCATGTATGTATATCGCAATTTAATTTTGTTTTGTCATTATTTTTATTACACGTGCCTTTAAGCATTTTATGTTAACTCTTATATTTCTACTAAACGTATTCAGTTTGGAAGATTCTGTTCAGGTTTTACTTATTATATATTTCAATTTTGATTTATCGTTCTTGTAAAATTCAATGATATTGTTTCTTGAGGAACGATAAAAAAACTTTGAGTAACACTGCCGCTTATTTCTACATACACTGGTTTTCGCAATGTAGCGTGTAAGAAACTTCGATTACCAGTATCAAAAGGTTGCACAATGCTTCTTACAGAATTAAAGCGGCGAATTACATTAGTCTTTAACGTGGGTGCGATCAAGCATTTAATTAAGTGCCGGGTAGATCGTCAACCTCTCAAATTGTGATACGCATCATTGATTCGAAGCGTGGCGTGTCTTGTTCCATAATTAATTCTTAATTATTGGCATTATTGCCTCATTGTCCGTCATAAATTCAGTCGTCTTCGCATTGTTACAGTAATATCCTGCGACGCAATACAGTCCATTAAGTCGCAACTCCCTGACATCTCGCAAACTGTGTCGCCCTAGTAGAGATCGAAGAAGGCGATACAACGACCATTCACGGACTCGACTATTATAAATCATTTTGCTAAACGGCCGTTTATTGTAAAAAGTAACACAAACGGTTTCCTGTATATCACACCAACGCCTTCCGCCTTTTGCGTAATCGCCCCAGCCGTCAGAATTGTGAGATGTTTCAACATAAACTCGACATTGTTCCCCTTTTTCTCGGAAAGTGCATTTCTAATCTCATAGTTTGTATAGTTCAACTTGAATTTAATTATAAATGCCAGTTATTTACGAAATCGTAAACTTCGTAGCACCGTTACGATTTAAACGATCGATTTGCATCGATTATTTCTTTCTCTTTCGTGTTCTATTTTGCACAAATTACTCGTGCTTAAATATTGCCGGGATATTTTATTGAACTTTCGAATGAATTGGTTAGTACGGAAAGGTTATGTGGAACATTTGGGCCGAAATTGAATTAACAACGAATCCTTGTTCTTCCTGAATAAACGCACGTAATACGAATTTTTTTCAAGTCCCACATTTTTTCGTGTAAAACCTGCATAAAAAATGAAAAATACTTTATCGATGAAAAATGACGATGAAAAGTACTTCATCAACCGATCAAATTTTACTGTCACCAAAGTCTCACGTTAAGCACTCTCCCATGAAACGACATTGTTGATAAGCTCATGGATCATTATTACAAGAAATGAGAGGTGGTTTTAATGTAATATACCCTTGATATTCTACGCCCATGTACGGACGCGATATGTAGGAACGCACGAGGGCGCGGCAATGGCCGCGATCGATGAATCTGCCCAACCCGGTGGATGTCAGAACATTGAAATCGACAGACAAGACGTTTGCAGCTCTTCCGCAGTGTCGAGCATGGAAAAGCCTACCAGCTACGTTTTTTTTGTCGTCGAATTCCCTCGTGTATCGTCAATCTGTTGTTATTCGCTGTCGAGGATAGGAGAAGGGCGCATAACTGTTCCCTTTTTGCTTCCTTGAGGGTGCATATCCTTGACATAAAATATTACGAGGATTTATTAGAATATCGTCATAATGAAAATGCGGTTAAATATGCATTTACAACTTTACTGTCCGGCATTGTATTCGTTTCTACTTATCGTATAATGTAGCTACGGTGGTCGTTTAACCGATGCATTGAGTGGATTGAACGTCCTATAGGCTCATCGTGTACAAAATTGCGTGTAATCCTTCTCTGACACGATTTACCTCGCATCAAGTAGAACTTAATTTTTTTCCTTATGTTACTAATGATTTTTCTTGTCGACCCGACGGTTACCGCAGCCAATGAGTGAAATATTCCGCAGGAGATCTGGGGTTAAGGCAGGTTTGTATTTATAAGAACTATCAGAGACGTGTGCATTCGTGGAAAGAAATAAATTATCCTTCCTCTCTCCTCTTAGAATGTCGTTGGCGGGTAGGCATAAAGATGCATCTGACCTCAAGGATATAAAGGATACCGGCGCGGATTAGCCGGCAAAAAGCGTGTGCCGTTCTAGCCGGGGATAATTAATATTGAATAAGCCGTTATAAAACGGCCACGACGATTGCAGGTGGGCGCCTTCTGTTTCGTACCCTGTCTATTCGTACTCGTCCTTTCTAGTTCTAAATGCGCATACATAACGGCGGGTATTTTCTGCTCCCAGCGCCGCCGCGAAATCCGGAAGCGATCGAAAATTAATGCAGAGATCAATGGAGCGAAATCGCCGCGCTTTCGAGGCACCGACTGTGTCAGCCTGCTGGACGTATTAGCATGAGAGATTAATTTATCAGTCCCCGCCGAGAATGTGGGTATAAACAAACGTTTGCGCCAAGTTTCGAAATAAGCCTGGTGCTCTGGTTTTCAGGCTCATAGAGGTATCCACGTCCCCGTCCATTGCTCTGTATGCATACTCCCGATTGAATTATATACGTGTTACCGTATGCGTGAATGCGCCTATATTAACCCAACTCGTATGGAGTCACGGTTGAATTCCATCCGCTTTGTCGACTAGAATACGTTAAAAGCAGAAGCAAAAAAGGGGAAAAAGAACGAACCGCACCGGTACTCGGCTCGACGACATTTCAGGATTTTGAAAAGCCGACGCGTTGTCGTATTCCTGTTTTCGCACCGGGCAGAGTGTTCCTAGACTCTTTTTTGTGGTTTTAGGGAGTCGCTCGGTCGCCCGAGTAAATTATCCTCGTGGATTTCCCTGAGAGGGCTTTTCGAATTCTGTCCGATTACAAGGAAGGGGAATGGTTTCGTCGTCGTTAAATATAGCGGCAAGGGGCAATCAGGTTTTCCTCCTGAGCGGCTCGTAGCCATTGTGAAAAAAAGGCGGACGTGAACTCAAGCGACGTTCATCAGGCCTTCGGCGCATCAATTAGTCGTGCGATAATTAGCAACAGCCTTGCTGATGCGCGAGCCATAATAAAAGTACTTTTTACCCGGCGATGGCTCGTTCAATGGCTCCGCACGCTTTTGTTCACTGAGCCGCGACACTGTAAAGGCTACTAATTTTATTGCGGCGCAAATGCGTCCGCTACGTGAGCGTGTCCGTCAATGATCGCCCTTTGACTCCTGGCGCATCGATAGGAAGATGACGCGATCGAGTTTTACTTTTATTTACTTTAATCCTGTGCGGTAGTGGTTCGAACGCAGTTCGAGAAGGTGTATTTTACTATCGATATTTTGCATTGCAATCGAGAGTGATCTAAATAAAGAAAGTAAAAATAAATATTGTTTCTTTTTAAGCTTGGATATTAAGATTTTCGAGAAATCTCTTGAATCGGGCATCGTGTATTACGAAGTATAACTTGAACGTGAGTGCTTGGTGCAAAATAGACGTGTCTTGGACCGGAAGGAGTTAATACATTCTAAGGAGCATTAAACGGGTACCGCAAAAATGCTGCATTTGAATAACGGCCAGCCAAGATTGGACTTGACTGTGCGATCGATCGATTTCGCGATTCTTATCGTACACGATGAAATTGTAACGCTGTTGACACCGATTTTTCTTTCAGCACTTGAGAATAGATCCGACATCCACGAGGATTGAGCTATTATAATCTGAGCAACTTAATAAGCTAGTAAAGAAACCGAAAAAAAAGCAAAACAAAGATAGATGACACTTGTGGTTTGACCACAGACCCTTACTTAACACTAAACCTACCAGCCACTCTCTGGATATATTTATATATACCACTTATATCGTTAAGGAAAAAGGATATTAAGAAGAGATATCGATAAATCGATAGAATTGATTCACACTCTACGGTAGAATCATGAAAAATTGAAAAAAATACTCATCTACGAAGGACAGCAATTCTTCTAAGGTACGACCGACCGCTCATTTCGACCGCGTTGCTAGGTTCAGTGTTAATACGTCAAATTCGGAATCATACATTTTGTTGTTCGGGTCAAGCATTCGACGGGAGATAATTTTCCGTTTTATCCAGCAACGGTCCATCGAACTGTCTCGAATATTTGATTAATCGTCTAATTATGGCGATAGTCATCGATGATTCGAATCAGAGAAGAGATAAATCTAAAGGTGGTTTGAGTGGCATTCGAATAGTTGCCCGGCCAGTACCGAGCATGTGCAACCGCACCCATATGACAGACTAACGCGGGCCGTGTACATGCATAATACAAATATCGCACGACATAATCGTGCATAACATACATAACGCTATACGGTGCATTGCCGTTACAGTTAAACGCGACGTCACATTCATAATTAAACGAAGTACACCGAAGCCAGTCGTATGGGGAGGTTCCATTCTCGCGCATTTGACGCGTTTAACGCGGCACTGACTGTATTTATCTTTCCGCTTAACTTCTTCAGTGCTGAATTTTCTCATCGTGGGGAACAAATGAATTAATATTCTTCCCGGTTCAACTACCCGATGCCCCGAATTTTTTTCAGCATCGCTTACATATGAGAAATTAATAACACCTAATTAATATTTTTGAGAGGTCAGTAGCGAATTACCGTAATATTTATAATAATAATATTTATATTGTTATCATGTGCCCGATACGAAATCATTAATCAAATACATATTCTCATTTGTATGTCTATCGGGCACGTTTCTCGAAATATAGAGACACCTATGTAGAATTAATATTCTGACACGCAGAAAAACGATAAAGATGCAACGGAGAAAATTACGCACACGTATGTAGCCGCTAAGCACTATGGTTGACTTAAACTAAACGTACTTACACACGCGTGTCTATGTTTTTGTAAGGATTAAGCCACGCAGCATCACTGAAACAGGCAACGGGATAATAACAAATGTCGCTTGATTCCGTAATATATTTCGTTACTCATAAAAACAATCCAATGTCATCGCAGGAATAAACAGAGACAGAATGAATTTGCGAAAACTCAATGACTCCAGCGAGCGGAACGTCTTTTTTACCCGCCAGAAAATACTGACCTTTTATCGTCTTTATCTTTATCGTCACGATAGTTCGATGCATCCTCGTGGATCTTTCGCGAGTTCATCGTTCCCGATCGACGATGCACGCGGTGTTCGACACATTAACGTGTCGATTTGTGCGGCAAGAGTCTGGCCGCAATTTCGACTCGACTCGAGGAGCATCTCGGTGCAACCGCGCCTCGTAATGGCCAATAACAATCAATTTGCATGGATATAAGATACGCCTGGCAGGGTTGGCGTGCATAAAAATCGCCAGGACCGGCAAGGATGATAGGCGAAGATGCGCGCGCATGCTCCTTCGATAAGCTCCCCTTTGACGTACTTTCCGTTTTAATTTTCATACGATCAAAGTATACGGGAAGGAGCGGACGGCCCGAGGGAACTTTCCGGGTTTCACGGTGGCACCTGAAGTCGTCTTCCGAGCGACCTTGAGATGTTTGCCGACCTAAAATGCCTTTAAAACCGGTATCTAAACGCGCACGGCGTAACGTCGCCGCGAGTGTTTCTGGACCCTCGAGTGTTGGCATTGCCCGAGAGTGTTCTCTAAAGTGCCCTCGCCGCTACGGGCGTTTTTCTCGGAGGGGCCCACGTCTACCACTCCAGGAACGAGATTTTTATCCCCGATGATCGTTCAGGAGGTAAGGTATCGTTTAAATAATCGACGTATTCCCAGAATATGTTTGCAAACATCTCAGAGCCGACGTGTTTGTTCGCGTTGCAGTCCGCGCTTACGTGCGCGAAAGTATCACGAGGGCGATTTTGTATTTCCCCGAGGCAAGATTTGAGTTTAGGCTTCGTCTCGAAATGCCGGCGGTGTTGTGTGCAGTTATGTTTAACGCCTACCCGAATACTTTCTTCGGCGTGCCTTCTTCGTTAGTAGAAACTCTCGCCGACCGGTTTGCGGTACTGTCGCGCGCGATATTAATTGTACAAATCGCCGGTATTCGTTGAGAAACGTGCGTGTGTGTAAGTTTAAAAAATCCTGACGAGCCGTCAGATTTCTCGTGACAAACCATTTTTTTTCTCTCACAACCGCCGGTGATATTCAAATTGCGATTCGAGTTTACCGACTCACTCGAGGCTGCTGTTGGTGTGGATGAATCTTTTTTTCGCACGGAAGCGACGTACGTGACGCTACTTTTTCTCTCTAGTTCCATGCCACGGGTTTTGAGGAGCGTGTATGCATGATTATTCAAAAACACGAGATACAATGAACGATTAACCGGCCATAACTATTAGGTTGTCCTAGAAATGTCTTTCGCTGTCTGCACGTAACTGCTTTAGCTGTCACGGTTTATACAAACATAAAACCTAATCTGTTAAGTGTCGTAGCTTTGTCTTCGCAAAAAGTGTCAATCATGTTTTTATATTTCACAGCTGTAATTCGCCTTATGTTTTTATAAAATTGTGTCAATACAATATTTTCGAATATTCTTGATCTAACCCTACGTGGTAATAAAGCCACGATTTTAAGTTCTGCATTCTCATCCATCGATATCTTCCAGAAAATTTTATATGATTTGTTTCTCAAAAAACCCATCCAGCTCATTTTAACCGATTTATCGTTTCTCCGCTAAAATTCTTTATCCCTTCAAAAACTGCGTCCTCCAAAAATCTTGTCGATATGAAATCCTCTTGTTTCATTTGATTTCGAATAAAGTTATTCCTTTCTGGCACTTTTTGATAACTTTATAATAATCTTGGGAGCAAACGGTATGTTAATTAATACTAATTAATTACAATGACTCACATCACTGCCTTCGGATATTTGAAAATCCGCACTTTCCAACATTATCAACAACGTATCGTACTTAAACAACTTTCAAAGTAATGTATTTAATCATTGAAATAACCGCGAAAATTGATCTATCCAAAATTATCCTATTCTTCGGATATACTTAAGCGCGAATTTTTATTTATGACAGTTAACTTAAAATTGTACACGTTAGTGCGGTCAGAAAAAAAAACAATCAACAAACGCACTTATGTCACTTTCAAAATCAACGCCACATATTGCTCGATACGTAGAACGGCCCCACTTCACACTTGCGAAGAATATTGCGTGCCACGCGCATTCGTATCCCGACGATTCCGTGCTGGAGTTTCGGTTTAATGAAATCTCGATCTTCGCAAGCGAAGCGTGCGCGTGCGTGCGCGTATCGCGAAATCTCGGCGGATCGGGATCCGAGAAATTCTGTTCCACCGTGTAAGCGACAAAGGATCCGCGGGCCGCATTCATTTTGCGTTTTATCGTTCAATCGGGGAGGAGGCCTTACCCTCCGCTCCTTAAATCATTAACGACATTGCGGTTCCTGCATATAAGCGACACGCTCCGGCCGCCGCGAAAGAATATATATATATATGTATATATATTCACATCACCGTGCGTGTAGTTTGATGGCAAACAGTTCGCGGAAGTGCGGCCCGTAAAATAGGAGGGGCGTTTCGCGACGTGATATTTTCTAGCGAGTATCGAAACGGTCATCGCAAATTGTTTCGCTCTCGGTAAGCTGCGTCCCGTAATAAAATTGCGGCGAAGCGCGCCCCGTAAAAGGATTGGCCTACGCGCGATGGCCTCGTTTTTCTATAAAATTTCACTCCCGGAAAACGTCAAATTGACATCGCAGCTTTACGAGATACGTAAAGGTCTTCCGGAATCGCGCGGGGGCTTGTTTCGCGATATAACCATGGCTTCGCATCCGACAACGCGAATCTGGTCCCAGCGCCGGAATTAACTCGATCCGCTGGCTCCGTACAAGCGCCAGTTTTATACCGTGCGAGCAATAATGGATTTCATTCGCCGATATAAATGCCAATGAGGGGAAATTAAACACGGACCTAAATAGCGCCCATCGCCCGCCGGATTTCCAACGGTTTTTCATTTCGCGCTCCGCGTACGTAGCGCCGGGAGTACACACACAGAGAGGCCTCGTGGGTGCAAACGAAATCGGAGATGCGTACAAACCGGGCGGGATTTAATTAATATGAAATAGCGTGTTAATGCGGATTTGCGTACGTACACAGTGCGCCAGGTAGATTTTATCAAGTATATATCTCCCGTTCGTTAGACGATAATGGATCGAGGGAGCGAGGGCATCGCGACGTGAAAATTTCGGTAGGAAATTCGGGAATGCACTTTTCCGCCTCGTGTATTTTCTCGCGTAACTTGTTTGCATTCGCACGCTTTCTTCTTCCATGTTTTTTTTTTTTGCTTTTTTCATTTTTCCTTCCTCCACCAGGATGCTCCCCGTCGTCTGGAGTGGAGGGCACGTTAGGAGAAACTACATAAAACAAATTTCTCCGCGTAAAGAATGTACGTACTCCTCTCGCGCTCCTGATTTCGTCGGTGAGGCTCGTCGTTCTTGGTGTTTTACGAGCTCCGTAAAAAGTCTCATTTTGCCGGCGCGGTTTATTTCCGAAATTACGGTAGGCTTTTCGTTCATTTGCCAGGAGTCACGTCCATTTTTGTGTAAAAACAGTTTATTGCTACTGTCCACGCGGCGGCGAGAGGAATCTTGCGCAATGTGTCCTCTAATGGCGATCGACTTTTAAAGGAATTCGGGTAAATATGCTTATACGAATGCCTTTGAGAAGTGGATTATAATATGGACGATTAAAAACCGGGATTTGCGCACGGAGATGCCGCATTAACAGTAAGCAAATCGTGCTATTATTAAATCGAAGCGCTGATTATTGTTTCATCGCAGCCCACCCTAAGGAAATACCGCTGGTGGCCTTGATTTTATAGCATCAACGATTATAATCAAGGGACGTCACTGTTATCACTACATTTATAGTTTGTTAGCGGTTATAACAGCGACAGAGACTCGTGTAGGGTTTAAATTGATTCTCATTTTATTAACGAGCGATTTACTATTAGATTACTTAAATTGATCGATTCCATAAACACTGATTTGAGTGTATTCAGCAGAGTGACGACGAACTCATCGAAGGATTGTCATTTAGAATTTTGCCAGATGAAACATTATCATATCATTAGTGGACCATTTATGCAAAGTATATAATCGTGTTCACAAGGCGCTCACGTAGATACGCGTCTAATACGGCTGCTCTTAAATATAGAAGTTCGAACATAATGCTTCAGCCAATAATCCGACTAGCTTGACCTTTGCTATAATTCTCAGAATAAATCAGCGTGGTCTGCTTGACATCGCGACATCGCCTGATACAGCTGTTCGGTCTATACTTTATTCACGTCCCCTTTTCGAACCGTGCTTTCTCCTCCACCTTATTTTCCTTCGCAAAAACGGTTGCACACTCGTCTTTTCCTTCCTATACCATATTTGTTTCACCATACAGAGATAGTGAAGGAAGAAACTGGAGTTTTTTTCAGGACACTTTTGACGTAGACATATGTGTGTCATAAAAAATTATAAAATATTGTACAAATGATGGGAGGGACTTCGGACGTTTTCTCGGAGATTGAAGTTAAGATCGTATATGTCGTAAATTTTAGAGATTTATGATCCGAACTTCAAGTTTCTTCTTCATGGCGTGACTAAATGGGTCATTCGGATGTTAGATCGATCAACATTTTTTGCCGATTTCGGTGTGTGAGTACCTTTCGTAATTCAAAAGTAGTAAAGAACGACAATTTGCGACTTTGTTTCAAGAAGTTAATGTATTTGTTACTTATTAATACATGGGCTTCGTAAAGTAGGCGAGAAAAAAATCTGTTTTATATTTTTCTTTTAAGGGGATTTATATTTGCGCCTGTAACACCTCTGGTTTAAAAAATTAGGTTCCATTAAGGAACACAGATGTAAAAAATTTGCATGTTCTTCAGAAAAAAAAATGCACTAAAGGCGAGACATTTTATATTGAAAAAATAAGTAGTAAAATTTGATAAGTAATGAAGTGTATGGCCTAATTTGATTGAAGTTTGTAGGTATATTACAGTGAAGTATGCATAAAAGAAATCCACAAAAGAAACCATCCTCTTTTGCTTCTGTTGTTGTCCTGAATCTGCAGATACCATTCGTCAAGTAGGCAGTTTGCGTTTTAGCGAATTAGCTTTTCTTGCGGGAAAATTCTTATGCCAGAAAGACACTTTAGTTTTTAACGCGAAACTTCCAGAAAGTGTAAAGAAGGTCAACCCTTTCCTTGCTATCGTCCCGAATCTTTCGATCTTCATCCTCAAATACACGGATTAAGCTTTAACGGATTGTCTTCTGCTGCCAGAAAAATAAAGAAACCCAAAAAACCCATTACTTTTAAACAAACAGCGACCAATATTTCATAATATCGTTCGAAGTTTATAAGTCCGGCAAAGAATTTTCAAGAAATCATATTGCCTGCGTTCTTTCCTCTTGCACGCAATTAATGATCTTAATAAGGGATGGTCGCTTTGAGCAGGTAGCTTTTGACGGAGAGAAATTATTAAAACAATTAGAAGAAAACGAATCTCCAGGAAATACCCGAAGAAGACCAATCACTTTCCACCTTCACTCTCATCCGGATAATTTTCATCTCACCTGCCAGATACGCGAATTGCGCTTAAGCAAATTCATATTTGTTACACAGGTATTCCCACCAAGGCGAACCGGTTAGACGCGATATTTTTAAGCCCAAAATTATCAAAATTTCGTAATCTTCCGCGGTTCTATTTCAGTGAAGGATCTTCAGGAAGTGCGCAAAGAGGGTCAACCCTTTCCGCTTTTGCTCTCGTCCTGAATCTTTCCATCCCGCTTACCAGGTACACGGATTGGGCTTTTGCGGATTGGCTTTCGCCGAGTTGGCTCGATGCACGCTTGCGCGGCTTTCAAGGCGAGCGTTTGAGCTTTCGAGTCGCACCGCGAGCCGAGACACGTGGAGTCGGTTCTGCATTCGCCAGGAAGTTTCACGTTTTTCGTGGGAGCCTCCGTGGCCGAAAACGTTCATCGAGCTAGTCACATAAAAACTCGGTGGTGTCGTGTAATTCCCAGTGATCGCGTCCATCGTACGCTGTTGCGATCTCAAGGAACCTCGATATCGAGAAGACGAGGGAAAATACCAGATTTCGGTGCCCCCCAGAAGCGACTCGTCGTATCGTAGGTTTCGAAGGAATCACGCGAGTGTTTAACGAGTGGAAACCTAAGGAAACCTTCTCACTTCTCTTTCTAACCATAGATCTCGATTTCGAATTTCCAAATCCCAGATGCTTCCAATCGAATTCCACCGCTAACGATATCGCGCGAGAACTAACCATCGTGACCAAGGGACAGAGTCGAGGAGAGCGATAAGAGCATCGATAAATAAAGCAACAATATCCTTAAAGCATCTTACTAATTCGAATACGAGAAAACGAGGGGAAATGGGGGAACGAAGAAAGTCGCGTGCCCTCGGGAAGAGCGCGATGGCATTCGATTAGAGTTTCACAGTAGAGAGCAACGATAGAAACGTTTCGCTGCAACTGCCAGATCCCGTATCTGCGTACGATCGTTTATAATCTTGAACCGACGGCGATTTCGTGCTGGAAGCCGCGATCTCCTAAGGGCGATACGATTCCATCCGAGATTCCGCTATCAACCGGTGATCGATTACTCTTGTTTAATCAACGTTGCCCGCTTCCGTAATTTAACTCGAGGCCCGCATTTGGCTAAGACGTGACCGCCTCCTTGCCACTGGCTCGAAACTCCATTTAGCCCCGAGCACCGCCGGATTTTTAAGCGTTAAGCCACGAAGCGAAATCGAATTGCCAAGCAGATCCGTGGACCGTGTAATCGTGATAATTCGCTGGCGGGGAAAATCCGGGTTGGTTTCGGCGAAATAGAATTTTTCTCTCCTCCTCGATCTTCTGCTCGATCCCCCGCTCGATCCTCTTCGGATTCGCTCTTGCAAAGTCGGATGAAAGGATACCCTGGATTTGCGGAGTTCTCGTATCGCGAGTCTCGTTTAAATATTAATAGGTTTAACAGATTTAAATTGTAATATGGTAGATCAGGTTTAATATTAATAGGTTTAACGGGTTTAAATAATAATGCGGGGCGTTGAAGCGCGTTGAATGGACGATCGTGATGCATCGCGGATTTTTTTTCGCGGGAAAGGGATCGTTGCGAGACGTTGAGTTTGGTCGAGAGATAGACGTACAAGTTGATTGTAAGGCAGTGTAATTTTTTATTTACTTTGTTTTTACATACTTGTGTATAACATGTCTATTTTAATACAGACGTTTGTACGTGATATACGGAGTGTCTACAATTTGCGGAGAATCGATTAACAGATGATTCTACGTGTACGGATAAGTCGAGAACAAAGAATGAGGTTCTTTTGTTTGAGGTCTCGTTTTCGAGGAAATCGAGGCCAGAAATTAACCTGGTAACCACGCACTTAATTGTGTATCGATTTCAATATACATACACGTATTTTAATATGCACTTTAATTTTGGGTCTACTTGTATTTAACGATAGAGCAGTGACCTTGATTAATAATTTATCGTTCGCGCTCTTACTATTGTAATAGCAGATACCTTGTCTTTTGCGCATAATGCATTTAGGCACTTTATACCGACAATAATGCAGTGCGAACGATGGAGCATTAATAAAGGGATGCGTTAAATATCTTAAACCCTAACACCACAGATCTTCAAATACATCGAATATCATCTCGAATCACGTTCGATTACTGGTCAAATATTTCTTCCAAGCGTAAATTTATCGTTCGCTTATTTCGCTCTTCTCCAATGGTAATCCTCCTTATTACCGCTGTCTTTCTTCTCACATAATACACCGTAATTTCCCTCTAAGATCGGCCACATATACTTTTATACGATCCTCGCGCAGCGACAGCGTCTCAGCTCGAAACATTAATTCTAAGAACAAGCTTTAATCACGTGCAATTACGCAGAATCAACGATCGCGATATGGCGTTTGTTTTCAAGGGTAAAAACGATCGTTTCAAAGCGCGGTCTTCGTCAAAGGGACGCGAACTCGTTATATCCCGCATCCGCTCCCGACGCAGCACATCGTAATGGTCCCGAGATGTGTGCAGCCCTTTGCGTGCGCGGCATAAAGGCGGCTCCTCTTTTGGTATCGTTTTTGAAATTGCTTCGGCGGGCGCATTTTGGCCCCTTTCAAAGAGGTAATGTCGCATTGTGCGGGATTTCCTACATCCGCCGACTTATATAGAACGCCTTCATCCCTCCATCGCCCAAGAAAAGGACACCGCTTACGCTCAACTCCAAAGAAACTCGTGGGAAGGTGCACGGGTAACGAACATTCGGATGAAGGATGATAATAATCTCTCCCACAAGAGCACCTTATTCCCAAGACCAGCGCCCAAGTCTATCCTGAAATCCTCCCTAAAGGCGATATGCCCCGGTTACTGCGCCAGGACGTTTCGTAAGACTGATCCTGAATATCCGAGTAAACTATCCAGACGGGATCACAGGATCGTCTCCGTTCGTGCTTCGAGCGAAGCCTCGATACGCGCCTCGCACTTCTCCCTCGAACTGGATTTAGCCTCTGGTTTATCGCTCATCCCTGCTCGCCTGGCCGTGCACTCTTCTCCCTTTTCTGAGAACCTCGAGGAACGACACTGGTGGCCCGTTAATTAAGGCGGTTTTCGAAAATTCGCTTAAAAGGCCACAGCGTGCGCCCGTGAATGCGGAGCATCGCGATTGGCCTGTTTTGATCTGAGAGCCGTGCTTCTCTATCTCCTTGCGGTAGCGTGGACTCGTTTAACAGACTTCTCGCGTTCACGGACGATTGTATTCGGCTGGCTTATCGGGATATAAAGCAATTAAAATGGTTATAATGGATTTAGCGGAGCGTAACGCGATTGGCGTCGGGGAAGATTTGACATCCGCGTTTTAGTGCCCGTGAATTATGGAGCATAAATTTTAATTTTCCAGGGCCGAGGATTATAAGCTCGGATGAAAAGGGCGCCGCGTGATCAATAACGAATTCAAATCTCTCTCTCATTCGGGAAAATCCTTGGCATATACGCTCCGCTCGCGTCCCACATTCTCCTCCCTTCTGCTGTCCACGTTATTCTCTTGTGCGTATCGCAAAGCCGATTCTGGATCGAGGCGAAAGAGGGAGGAACGCATTGCTGATTCACGACTTAATTGCGCGCCATCCTTTTCGCGCGATTCTTTCGAACCGATTGTGCATAATACCTTATCGTCCAGTATTGTCAGTGGATATCCAGTAGATCGTACAATACGAAAACTCTTTGGAATTAACATACCTGAACTTATCATCTTAATTCAGAAAATCATTTAAAAAAAACTCTCTCAATCACATACCCTCTTCATATAATCCCTCAGGATCGATTATACATAATGCCTTATCATCCGGAATTTTCGGCACGTATCCAGCAGCTTTTCTCTCGCAGAAACTCATTCCGATTATCGTATATAAACCTACTTTCTGAATTAGAAGAAAACTCTTTCCCTCGCTTCGTTTGCATCGATCGTCACATAACAACGTACAAAATATCTGAGAATAGAGCGCCAAAAGAGTTCCTCGCCTTAGATTCTTCGAACGCTCAAAAATTCATGGAAAGCAGGTAAAAAAAGAACTAATCTCTATCCCAGGAACAATTAAAAGCACCAAAAACACGAAGCCTTCCCGGAGCAGTCAGTAACGCGTTGATACGGGTAACTTTCGAACAAGTTGAACGAAACTTTTTGCACCGGTCAGAGGCTTAGAAATTCGAGGGTCGAGTTGCCTCCTCGAATTAGCGAAACACCGGTCATTAGAGCAAGAGTGGGAAGCCTGGGAGAGCAGCGGTTTCGCTGAAGGAGGCCGAAAGGGCAGAGGGAATGCCGCTCTACGTTCGAGTGCTCTGAGCAGGGAAAGAGGATCTTCAAATAAATAGGCAACGTGCCGATAAGAGGGCCGGACGTCTCGGCCTTCCTGACGATTGAAATTTCCAGAGGATGCTTGTGAAGATTAAAGGGAACGTTCCCGGAAATTTCGATCCAGATATTATTCGCGGTCTTCTTCGCTCTCGCTTTCGACGATATTGCGCGAAATATTCAGCCGCGAGGGCCCTCCTGCTGGTGGGGTGCGGGGTGATGGAGAGGAGGTGAGAAAGCGGAAGGAAATGAACAGGAAAAAGAACATTGTATCGAATATCAGTGATCGAAATAGACATGGAGATTTAAAGCGACTTTTAACGGGAATGTGCGATAATCGCGGGTAAAGGCGCTCGATTGATTGCACCGTGTTTTCATACACGAACCGTAAGATCGATGGACACAGATAATAAGATGAATATACGTGTAAACTGTTGTCGAGAAATAGTTTTCGCGTCGTCACGTGCGACATGAACTTTCCAGGAAAACCTTGTTCGAGTTATAGGCACATTTAACACTAAACCCACCGAAGCGATCAAACGGCCGGTCGATCGTTTCTTAGAAAAATTGCTCTACCTCTTAACGGGAAATTTTTCAAGATTTTCCACGATTTCACCCCACAGTATGAACCATTCTATCGATCTGTCGACATCTTTCCTTAATACCCCTTTTCTCTACGATACACGTGGCATACATAAACATATCCAGAAATTGGCTGGTAGGTTCGCTGTTAATCAACGAGCGCATATTTCACAACCTCCAAGAATGAATCCTCTCAAAAGACCGCGCTGCTCGAATAGCACCAAATACTCGCAATTCCCGCGCTTCGAGCGTATATTCCCGAAAATCCTCCTGCTAAAGGGTAATCAGACGCGCGCGATTGAGTCTAAGGAAATAAAGAAAAAAAAAAAAGAGAGAGAGGAAAGAGAGAAAGAACGAGGAAGTGATTCAACGCAAATAGCGTTGAAAGAGGAGCTCTGGTTCGCCCTAAATCGAGGTTACCAGGAATTCAACGTGGGGGGAAATGTCATGGCTCGATATATCGGCCGGATCGATTCTCCTCCGATTTGCACGAATTGCGGCACTGCGTGTCGCGGGGGCGGTGCCGTTTGAAATTTCCGAGGATTTTCGGGGAAATTGAAGCAAGAGCCTGCGTCCGGTGCACGCGGCGAGGCCACTCGATAAGCATGCATCGCGGTCGTCGGTGAATGCGTTCGAGCTATGGCACTTGCCCTTATTGCCCCTAATCACCGAGCGTCCTATTAACCCTTTGACCACGGAAGGCGTGTATGTACGCCCTCGAACGTTTAACGATATACACGAAAGGCGTGCATACGCGCTCTACACGCGTCCACCAATATGCACAAATAACATTTCGAATTTTTTCCCTTGTATTATCGCATTACCCTTAGGACTCCAATTAGCATACTGCGCGTATATTTAAGGAAAGCGTGCACTTCGGACAACGAGTATAACGACGCGTAACGCTCAGAGATGAATATCGCGTTGTATATTTTAACACGTTTCACGTGTTCCGCGTATACGCTCCACGCTCTATTTTCTATTCAGGCTGGTTTAGAATTTTTTTTGGGGAACTAAGAATTAAGAAGGGATCGTTTCTTATCGATTGTAAGAATCGTATGACATACGTTAGGGAGGGATTGTAATGGCGTAGCGAGATACACTCCGCATGGCTTGAACGATAATTAAAAGAAAGTCCGAAAGTAAGGAAAAATCGGAGAGGTGGGAAACGTGTTAATCGTTCTATGAGAGAGGATGTCGCGGTCGAAGGGTTAAAGTGTAAACGGTTAGAGGCGATCGCGAAAATGTATAGGGCAGAGGAGAGAGCGAGGGAGAAGAAAGATGGTGGATAAAGTGAGGAGGAAAGGGAGGAAGAGATACGGATAGTCTGAGGTTGGAAAGGTACGAGAGGCGCCTTAAATCGTGGGAAGGAGACATTTATCGGATGCACGTTGTGGTCTGGCTCGATTATGTTCGTCGAATCGATTTCCGGGGCGATTGTAAAGGACTACGTTGCACCTTACGATATCCGACGGTTTTCTATGCTTTTGATGGACTATGAATGAAACAAGACTCGTACATTGTTGTGATGACGAAACATTGTACCTGATCACTAGATTTTTATTTCAAATAAGTATCGACGTTTTGGAAATTTGTCGGAACTGCGGTGTTAGATATGCATATGATTGAAGATTCTGTGTGTCCTCAGTGAACAATTAGAGTTTTATTTTGTTACGCTCACTATTCATTCTCTTTAATCATCTATGTTTTCTTGCATGTTAGAATCAATGTTATATAAATGTTTTTAAATTATGACACTGCGCCTCAAGATTTATACTGATTTTTTGCATTCTTTATACATTATAAACTGGAATGCTATCAGTCTATAATAATTGTCAATTAATACTTTTTTACGTTACACTGATATTTCTTAACAGTTACAATCGGTTTTTGACAAATTTGCGAAAATTACGCTATTAAAACTGAGTGTACTGCAGCATCAATTAATCGGTCTTTTTATATATCGAAAACCAGAACATTGATATTTGGACATGAGCGCTAGCATTTTTCCGATCGGAAATAAACTTTCTCTCCCGCAACAGCAGACGGCCTGTCACGTATCGAAAACGCGACATTTTTAAATTGACAGTTCTTTCTCTACCAGTTACGGAAAGAAAAGTCGGAGGACGGCCGGAAACATTGATTGATACTTTCCTTCCTCAAAGTTTTTCCACATAAAGGACCAACTTCTTCGTAAGTTTGGTCCGTGCTTTGCGATACTCTTTTCTTTGGTTACGTAAGTAAGTATTCGTGACGTAAGGGCGAAGTTTAACTTTTTGGGGTCAGAAAGCAGAAATGATCGGGTTAATTTGTCAAGAGCTTTAGTAAAATGCATGATATTATAAGACGATTGGTAGAATTAAATCATCCAAGTAGTGGAATATCTAAAACGTTCGTATGCCGAATTATTAAATGCTCGAGAACTGTTTTTCTATTCCACTGCGACGAGTTTTCAATCTTAACATTTTTTTTCAGATAACGAATGAAGTATATCGAGTATTCATCTAAAGTATATAACATTCTCAATGATTACACTAATGTATTGTATAAATGATAGAATGTGCGACATATTGGTAAATGTTTGTCATTATAACCATTTTTTCCATCGAATTATTCGCTTAATAGAATTAAAAAAAAAATCATGTTTAAAGCAATTTTTATTCGAAACGGATCAGAATCAACAGTCGCTCTTTAATACCATGTTTTCATTGTTTTAACCAGAATTCCTTTGAAATGATAAATAAACTTCCTCGTAGAATGTTTGAAGTGTTAAGGTAGTTTTGTTTCGTCGAAACTTTGGCCGTAATCCGTCCGCGCTATGAAAGCGTGTCGAGTCGTTGCTTTATGTAAATCTCAGCTTCCTTTGCGTTTCCCTTTAGCTGCGACACAAACAGTTTGCGAATGACGGAAAAAGATCGAAAGGGCATTTGTTTACCATTCTTTGTACAACGACCTTCATTATCGCATATACTTGGGAAATGTGTTTTACCACGAGCATTGTTGCTTCAGAAATTCCTTCGCTCCCCCAGAAAGACTCGCTTCAATCTCCATAACATCAGATTGTCGTATCTCCTCGATATTATTTCCGCTAAACACAAAGAACGACAAAAACGCCAACGTCTGAAATTTATATGAACAATTTTTATGCTCCAGTCGTGGTTTCGCGTAACTCAAACATACACTCTTCACACCACGCTCCTTTATTAAAGGTAGCTTTACATATATGATATCACCACCGTTCACCAGTCACTGTCCACTAATGGTTAACATTAAACACACTAAAAATTAACAACTTTTATGCTCCAGTCGTGGTTTCACGTATCTTGAACATGCACCCTCCACACCACGCTCAAGTATTAAAAGTAGCTTTGCATATATTACCAGCGTTCAGCAGTCGCTGTCCACCAATGGTTTAAAATATTTCATCGAGGTACAAAAGTTGCTAATGGCTTTAAAAGGTTTTTAAACACATAAAACCATGATCGCAATGTCGATCTTTCGATGATCCTTTTTCCACGGCCTAAAAGTACATCCGCGATCGGCTGTCACAGATACTGATCGTTCAATCACGCCGAAATCTCGCGTCGCTGCAAATTTTCCCGCCGATTGGCACTTTCCTGCGGCACGAGGGACAGGTACGTACGCGAAAGAGCCACGGGAAACGTCGATTGGCAATTTCGCTTTCCGTTCCTGTTTCAGCAGTTCCCAGGCGACAGGCCGGCCCTGCCCGACAATCCTTCCTCCTCGTGACGATCATAAGGGGCCAGTATTTCACGGTTACGTGTACGTCTATTTCCTTCGTGTCCTTCGCTGGATCCTTCGATCTTCGCGAAAAACTTTTAAATTGCGGAACTACTCCCGTTCTCTCTCCATCGAATCGCAGCGGAACGTTTCTATCGATTTGCTCGCTCTTGGCTAGTTGATCAACTTGAATATATATATATATATACACACACACAACTTTGCTTCTGTCGTTTTCCTATAGATTGCTTTAGCGGTAAGCAACATTTTTTTTTTAAAGCGGGATTCGTACGCTGATCGAAAGATCTTAGAAAATAGTGACCAACTTTGAATAGCAGTGACAATACTTTGAATCATAAATCTATAACCAGTTTTTTACGATAAAGCCTTGAATTTCGGAATAAAAATCCTACAAAAGCAAAGTTGTACACTTAATATATATGTATATATCATCTTACATCGCGAATAACGACGCATAATCGTGCAGGAGTTACAGTTTTTCCTCCTCCGCGTTCGTGGGCTCTCGAAATGTGAGATTAATAAATAAGGTTTCATCGAGTATCTTCGCGCATGCGCGTTGGAGGGGCGCTGACTAGGGATCGAGGCGCGTAATATCGTCTTATCCAACATGAATTACATTCGCCAGAACTTCGTTGCTCCGAGGGCGCGATCCAATTTCGAAATTCGAATAAGACTTCCCTCGTCTACTCTATCTTCATCGTATTCGCGATTTTCAGAAGCTTCCGCCACGGGATCCTTCCGCAAAGTGCTAAATGCCAAGCGATTCTCGATGTAATGCACCGCCCGCCCCTCGCGCTTTCGGTACTTACGCACCAGTGAAGTGACGCGGCGGTGATCACGAATGATTCGTGCTTGAAAAATGAGCGAGGGTGGAAAAAGCATCGTAGGCAAAGCCGGGCCCAAGGGGCCGCCCCCGCCGCCGCCGCCACCGCCGCCCTATCCGCATCAGAAGATCTTCAAAAAGTGCAAGAGCGCTACCTTCCAACTGGACGGTGCGACCTACACCATAGGTAACTCTGCACGCAACTAATCATGCACGACAATATGCTGGTTTCGTTTTGTAAGAGTGCAAAGAGCTAAGGCAACGATAAGCAGGAATTCTTATAACGACTTGAATAGTGTAGTAATGAGTCATGCCGTTTGGGTTATCATGAGATTTTGTGAAGGAGAAATGATGTTTTTGATAATCGCTGACATGGTCGTGATGAATTTTAGAGTGTGAAGATGATATTAGCGCTATGTTAAATTCAGGATATTTGAAATTAGATCTGTGAAGTTATATCGTAAGTGTTATGAAAAAGTTGTATGATTATCTGTGGTACTTCAGAAGCTCACTGCCTATGGAGCAGATTTTCAATTCCTGGATATACTGCGCGATGAAATGTTAAATATGAAATATGAGTATATCACCAGTCTTAATATAATATATACGGATAAAGAAAGATAGGATTTGGTTTAAAACATGATTCAAAACTTTGAGAGGATATATAATATATGTCGAATATTTCGAGAAAGTAGCCGTGAACGACGATCGAGTCATACAGTTCCTAAATGTGGAGAAAAAAATAGACAGACGTATAAAGATTTTAGGAATGTTGCTGGACTCTTATTGACCGTTTGCGTGCGATGGCCACTGGATAACATGATTAAATGGACGCTTTAATGTCGATCGAATAGATAATACTTTAAGCATAGCTTTCATTATCGATGTCAGATTGCCGTGGGGAAAGGACGGACGGTAAACTTGTCCAGCGAGTCGCTGGTTGACAGTAAGGGACAGCATTTTTTCCCCATTAACCCTTGGTCGCTGTTTGTTAAGGATCACGATAAGGTTTACTCGATGTTGTAATAGGCAACGTATGATGGATTATCAACGCGATGGAAGATCGGCCGTGGCACTTAGGATCGTATATTATTTCCTTGCTATTTGATGGTACAAGGCGAGGAGAAAGTTTTCCGTCTAAACGATATAAAAACCCAATAATGCCTCCATATCGTGTTAACATCGTACGAGGAACTTTGAATGTTTTGTACTTGTTTCGGCGAGTATACAGTTAACGAGTATACCGCATACCTCGTTATCTTTACTGCCAGTGTGTACTATAATATAAAATCTAATAGAAGCGCCATCATTCGCCATATACTCTCAGCTCGTAAAATGGGACTATGGAAATTCAACAGTAATACTCTGGAGAAAGATCAAAAAATGATACCTTTGGGGAGGGAGTACAAAATTAAATCCAAACAAAAATGGTACCTAAGAATAAATTATATCAATTTATATTTAAAGTTTATCAACGTATGAAGTATTAAAACTGTTCCATCCTCACAAGTAAATATTCAACCACTGCGCTTGGATGTTTTATCCTAATTATACGAAAGTTCACCACAGTGCTGTATATCAATTCCTTTCTGCAACGTAAGAAATACATTTTCTGCTTGACGTATAACAAAGTCAAAACTGCGTTTAACCCTCCATTACGGTAACCCGCTTTACGTACGAAATTCAGGTCACCGGCTGTCGCTCCATAAAGAGTGAAACATCGCCAATTATACTTTCTATATACCCTAAGCTCCGAATGATGCGACTATCTAAAATTTATGCGTAAAAATACGCAAAACGCGAAAAAATTATTAAATTCCTCGGAGTGGGTCAGAACTCGTGATGTACAAAAAGAATAGGTCAAGATGGTGCTGATTTCGTTACGAAATGGAAAAAAGCCAAGGTTCGAAGAATCCAGAGGATGAAATGCACGGTCGCGGGAATTCAATCCTCTGTCCGCAATGCACCGGTCCACATCGCTTATCTTGCTCATTATATTAGCACACGTGGATTACAATGTTCTCGTTATGCGTCGGCTATGGGCTTTGGCAAAGCACCTGGAATACATTTGGCTGACAATAATGAACGGCGTTGCGCGACCATCGGATGTTGAAAGAGCAACCACCGCCGAGGGCTATGTTCCCAGCCGTCGTAACACGTATCCCCGCAGTTGTTGAATTCGTGTCGGATGCGTGAGCAACGTCCACGCGAGCTTCTTCTTCCACTTATTTTCGGCACCTACTGCTAGGCTTGTTTGGCCTGGAACGTACTGTTTGAGGTAAATCGCAAACCATCAGAGCTACGTTATACATATCGCATGGAAAAATCCATCGGTGATGAGCCGGATTCGAACTCTAATCTCTTTATAATAAGAATAATG
Source organism: Ampulex compressa (assembly GCA_038496175.1). Lineage (NCBI taxonomy): Eukaryota > Metazoa > Arthropoda > Insecta > Hymenoptera > Ampulicidae > Ampulex > Ampulex compressa. The sequence goes on along the minus strand of JBCFXI010000099.1, from coordinate 36,388 downwards.
TCCGATAACAGCTTTTCTGGATATTATATAAAGCCTGGTTTCCTCTTTAAAGCATATGTTTTTTTTTTATTTATTTTTGGTACGAACTACTAAAGTCATCGTTACTCTACTTTTATATATCTGACTTTGTTTTTTTTCTAATTCATTTTCGACAAAGACTGCTAAGGTCATTTGGCCAGGGACCTATTGTTAAACGCCACGCCAGTTCCTAGACTTTTCGTCCATGTCAGTCCTGCGCGCGTGTCGGTCATTGCGTACTTTGTAAAAACATTAATGTAATTGATTAAAACAAGGTAAATAAAAGCGAGGTTTGTTTGTATATTGGTCACAAAAAGTTATAATTTTTCGCAATCAAAGTTTTGCGAGAAAAGACTATAAGCGAACTCAGGATACAAATCCAAAACAGTATTTGTCGTGATTGAAAAAAGTCACCTGAGACATCTGCTTATATTGCGGCTCGCTTCACGGTTAAGCCTGGCTTTAACGGAATAGCAAGTAAAATCGGCGTAACGTTTAACGTGTTAACGTGGTTTCTGAGCCACCAGAGTTACAGTATACATATCTCATGGAAAAATCATCAGTGGTGGGCGGGATTTAAACCCGGGTCTTCCGAGTGGAAGTGCGAGCCTCTATCCACTGCACCATCGTATATCTTGAAATACAACAGATTTCTGCACTATCGATCGAGGGTAGGCATGATTTATTTTTTCTGTCTTAAGTGTACGCAGTCGAAAACGTTTGGAGACCACTGCAACACACCACCCACGCTGCCCATGCAAGCTTCCCTGACCGCGATTTATCAATCCCGCATGTTGCGTCTTTCGAGCGCCACTGATTTATCTGCTATCTGTCCGCGCGATTAACTCGATAAAGGTCGAGGGGTTCGATCCAGCGGCGCTTCGAGCGCCTCGCGTTTCTTTTCGTTCGTCAATGGACGCCTGAGAGTGTTTCCTGCGACGAGCTAACAACGCGCACGTAAATCGCGAAGGAGCGTGAAAAGGTGCTCCCCTTTCGTTCCTTTGAAATTTATAGAAACGATACTGCAGTGGGACAGCGATATATAGGCGGCACGGAGTTCGAGGCGCGCTGGTAATGCGCAGGGCGTTAAAGCGGAACGCTGCTGAATTCTCCGTGCAAACCGTGGATAATTTGAAACCGCCACAACTCGATAATCGTGGCCTTGTCGTGTACTTATTTTATCTTAAACCAGAAAATTTTGATTACTACGGAAACAAAGATACGTACTGAATTCTCCGCGGAAATTTTGGATAATTTAGGGTAGCCACGGTGCGATAATCCTCGCCTTATTCTGTACTTTATCTTAAACCAGGATATTTTGATTACTAAAGAAACACAGATACTTACTGAATTCTCCATGGAAATCGCGGATAATTTGATATTAGCACCTTATGTTTTCTTTATCTTTCTCTAGAAAAATACGATTACTAGAGAAACAAAGATTTCGTACACACACAAAACAAGATTTCGAGAAACAACGTTTCGTACAAAAACTAGTATGTGTATATAATATTCTGTGAATGTTCGCGTAATGATATTTGGATAGATTTTTGTACCATATAAGAATGTGGATCGTGCAAATTACGTTCGGTACCTTTCGAGAGTCTTCTGAAGTAGAATATACGTATTCGCGTATCAGGAGGATCGGTTAATAAATGTGTTTAAAAAAACTGTCGTGGGATTCAGCGCTCGTTAAAGAGCGGAAAATCATGTGGATCCGCTGCCCTTGGGCACGTAGCAAAGCCCTCGAGGCAATGTGATAAGGGGATGAAAAGGTTCTTGAGGGAAAAGAAAGCCAGACGTACCATGACGACATTGTTTGACCGGTTACATTTCACTAGGTCCAATTGACTACATTACTTCGCGTGTCTCTATCGGCTACTAGTAACAACAAAATGTCTAATTAACGCATTTAACTTCTTCCTTCTGTTTTATTTTTCAGGCGTATTATTTCTCAGCCATCTTGCGGGTACTTATATTCCTTAATTCAGCGCTGAACAGAATTATATACCTACAGCCCAATTTGTTTGTACTATTATCAAACATGTTTTCTTCCGCTTTATTCACTCAACTATCATTCCTTAGCCAGCTCACTTAAGATCAACGATTAAAGTTCACAATTATTGAAGAATACCAATAATAAACTTCCTTAAACTTAACTTACTCCGCCAAAGAAAGAATAAAGCTCTTAAAATTAAAATCCTTTCTTGATTAATCTCTACATATCTCCAATATTTGCAGCCTTCGATATTGTAACACTCGAACGGGCATAATATTTCTCGCCTGTACTTCTATCACCACATTGGCGTCCTTTTTGAAAACCCACTCCCCTCTGCCACTTTCTCCTTCCCCTCTGCCACTTTCTCGGCAAATGCGGCGGGCAGAAAATTGCTTCGTTTGTGGGCGGTAATAAACGCGAGGCTGAAAACTCTTTTAAGCCAAGAGGCCTTGTTCGACTGGTTCGAGGGGAAGCCCGCCAACGAAAAAACACTCGGTACGTGCTCAGGTGCTGTTTCTAGGAGGAAACCGACGGAACGATGGATTTGTTATTTCTGAGGGATTTTAATTGTCCGTTAACACGCGAGAGTGGGCTGGAGGATAAGGCGGTAGGAGTTTCTCGCATCTCGGAACGCAGCGCCGCTTTGGCTCCGGTGAATTCAAAGTCCGCATTAAGCGTTGCTTCTGAATGGAAATATCGAGTGGGGAGGATTCAAATGAAGCTGGATAATGGACTACGTTACCGGGGAGAAGAGGAGAGAAGAAATGAGTTTACGAGGTTCCTGTGACGTGGACGTTTGTTATTAGACGCTGCAGCAGTGCGCTTTGTATACCGTGGCGTGACAACTTATTCATACGGCCAAAGCCTAATGTTCCCGCAAATGACGAAAGGTTGCTTTTGTTTCTAAGACCGTTTTTTAATATTATATCTTTGAATCGATATGTTTAATATTATTCTAATATTGACATTTTTAATATCGTACTTTATCTAGAATTGCACTGGAGGTAATGAATAGAGTCTTAAAGTTATTCAGTTTACATGCTGGTATATTTAAACGAAGTGTTATTTTAAACCTATTATACTAAAGAAATATAAGAAATCGTTATTTTATCGATCTTTATTTTGCGATACAACAGGACTGCATATGTATTTCCAGTAGTTATTGATGATGTTGCATGTATGAGAATTATTTTTGTGCAGGAAGCACTTTAAAATTGATTGGATATAATTTAATTTACACAGTTTTGCTACGATTTCCTATCACTTTCATTTCTCTCCATTCGAAATTTTCAATAGCATCCTGTAATATTTCTTCATCTAAATCATACCTTCGTATATCCTTTTCAATCTCCCGATTTGTCGACCTGATATACTCAATTAAACTTGTATGAGTTCCGTAATAGGATTTTCCTACCGTATAGAATTATTATTTTTGAAGGAAGTATTACGTTATCAGCAATACCAGCTTCGGGCTATGGCTATAATAAGAAAAAAAAATACGATGATGTAATCTATGATGCGTAACAATACCGCGAGAAAAAAAGGTAAGGATCTTTATCCTTTATATTACAGTTCTTTCACGAGTCTTGCTTTATCATACCGTCCTGTCCCTGAATTATATTCATAATCTCTTCTATAATAATAAATAATTACTCATAGCACAGATTTTATTTAAAGATGAATTTAAACATGCGTGAAAATGACTTTTTATCACTGAGAATTAGTTCTACTTAATATTTTATTCGAAACCATTTGAAGGATTTAGAAAACTGATATAAAGTTCTTCGTCCGCTTTGCCTTTTATCATAGGAGGATTTCTCAAGCTGACAACAAAATTGTGTTAAATGCGACAGCTGATCGTTAATCTGCATTCAGATCTTATTCTGTATTTGCATTCGGTGTATCACGCCCGTCACGTTTAACAAACAGGATAATGTATGGTTTCATGGCACTCGTGGACGATTTAGAGAGCACGTTTGTTCGTTGGATATCGGAAATCGTGTGTTATATCACCGGTACTGATCGTGAAATGACAACCGGTTTAATCATCGGTTTCGTATAGATCAAATGGCGTAAATTTGTTTACCGGGCATCCTCGACTGAATGGCATTTTCAGGATTTTCCATCACGCCATTACTCTTTTTTGCTCTTGAAAAATATTTTGCTTCAAAACTGCTTCAATCTGCACTTAATTTGCAGAAAAGTTTCAAAGCAATAAGGATTAGCGTATATCCAGATCTTTATGGAACGTACGATTCATTTAAACATAGCAATTTTAATATAATCCCTAATACTTTGCTTAAATAGTCGAAAATTATATTATGATTGCGCTGCTTTTAATATTCTGAAACTATACCAGAAATTTGATATTCCAGAAATTTTTCTGCACGACTGTGACACACGCAAATAAGGAAAATCATACTTTAACTAAGAGCTGAAATATAAATTGGTTTTGCGACAATTGTACGTGTGCCAATATTCGATTGTCAAAATCGGTGACAAAACACACAGCCGTAGGCTGAATGACAAATTGCCTGGTTTGCTCGGAAACTTCGTAGTGAATTATTGGTGTACCGCAAGCCACTTGCAAATATTCATTTGTTATGCATACAGGGATTCTCGTTGAGCGTCACACATTGGTTGGCCCGTTGAAGTTCGGTAAATAAAGTCAATTAATCGTGCACGCCAGAACAATTTCAACGGGAATGAACAAGGATCGAATATAACTCAGGCAACTTCCTGCATCGCCACCATGCTCGCACGCGAAGAACTTCTTTGGCGCAAATCCTTTATATGCGAGCATGTCTGATTCGAATTAACGTGGCAGGAAACGAATTTGCTCACTGGACTTTAACCGGACTCACGCAAAACTACTTTCTACGGAAGGGTTTTCCTTCATTTACTCGTAGATTTGAATATGTGGACTAAGGATAACTAAGTAAAAATGATAACAGTCGAAGCCAATGATCATAAATTCGATTATACTCTCTTTTCCTAGAGTATAAAAGCACGTGAAGTAGGTACGATACAATAACAGTAGGTTAGGAAAAATGAGCCAAGCTGATATGATAAGAATTTTATGGGCGGTAATCGGCGAACAATGTTGGTCAGGCGCTGTCTACGAGTCGGTATAAGAGAGCCACTTGTGAATCAGAGCGTAGAGCTCTATAAATCTCTCTAAAGGACGCGCTTTATCAGAAAAAGTGGGAAGTGTTCTCATATTTCAGATTAAACTTTACCGTAAATATCCATCATAATATATGCTCCCCGGATATAGTAGTGTCAAATATATTTTCTTTTCTTCTCAGAACGGAGTTTAACGCAAAGAAGTATTTTGCGGACGAGTCGATGCAGAAATTATGTTTGCGCATAAACGAGAAATAAAATGCAATGCACCTTTGAATATTTACAAACTCGTGCACAAACCGTGTCTTTGTTTATTATCATAAGCGTATGACTTTGTAAGCTATTACGAGGATTCTATTGGCATGTTCGCGGAAGGTATCATAACATGCTTTTTTCGTATAACTTTCGTACATAGCGTGTTCTTAAACGCTCTGCATACACATAAAACATTATTTTAGTATACCGCTCTGCTTATCTATCCCTTTCTGCACGCAAATCCGGCCTGGTCACGTCACCTTCAGAATGGACTTAAATATTGATTTCCAATTCCTCTTACGATAGCGTGCTATTCTTAACATTTATAAATACACTGTTCCATAGTTGAGGAGAAAGCTGCGAGGCAAATTTTTAGCTAAATGGTAATGTGGATATTCGTTTCAATTTTTTTTTGGTAACTACCTTGATTCCACTGACATTCGCTGGATAGTATAGTTTGCAGAGTGCTATTTTTTTTAAATGAAAAATGTACCACGAATTCCTTGACAAATTGCTCTTTTTATTAAAAGAAAATTATTCTCTTCGGAACTCCACAAATTTATTCCGTCCCTTTGAATCGCTATATGTATAATAGATACGCGTTAAAGTTCTACATCAAACGTAAAATATTCTCCGGCTGTTTATACAAAATTTGTAGGCAAAAACCGCACATTTATGGGCTTTAATTAACATAATTTGAAAGCAGTAAATTAGATACAACAGCTGACGTTTACCCTCTGTTTCATAAAAGGCACGTATTTCGCTCTTAAATCATTTCGAAACATTACGCTATGAAACTGTACGGGACATTTCCAGGTATTTATTTAGCGAAAGAAATAATCATTTTACGTATTATCTGCTGCGAACATACACTGGCCGTCGTGATATCTCAGGCAATCATTCATAGTCTTATATCGATTATCTCGTAAAAAGGACTCCGCGGAGGTATAAAACTTCCTACGAGAAAAAAAGAATGTCTGTTTTATGTGCACCTTAAATAAACACTCCTATTAATCTACAAATACCATTTAACGATTTCACGACTTTCCCCAAAGTTTTTTTACCGCATTCGCTACTAGATACTAGATACTAGTTTCACCATATACATAGGTTATTACTATTCGCTCAGAGAAATACTATTCTCAATCAAATTGATAATAAACCCTTATACATCGACGTTTAAACACACATTGGTTAAAGTGTAATAACTTTCAAACGATATTAGATTCATTCCTTCCGCTTTTAGATCTTACCAGATACTTTCAGCGCGCGCCAGAACCTTTTTATTCACCCCCATAAATCCGTCGGTGTTCTCATAACACACGCGTTTTATATACTTCTCTATTACATCGACATTTATATTATTTTAACGACGTTTCCCGTTTAACCGCAAAATTGAGATAACAAACAATAATAACAAGGCAAACGAGATACTTGCTGATTTTCTCTGAGCCTGTATGCAATGGGCAAATACCAGATGTTTGCGATTGCCAGCTGTGTCGGGTTTTAAAATTGCAAATCTCGAGCCGGTGAAAAAATGGGGATTGCCATAAATATCCTGCGGGATCAGCGGTGCAATGACTACAGCCGGTGTTATCGTTCGGCTATCAGTCGGGGCAAAAGGTAAAAGTGTCGGTCAATTTTATCGCCCCATACCGCCTGTAAATTATCGTCTTGGGGTTGTACGCATCGGCAATCAGGTTCGTTATCCCTACAGAAATGAAAACGAAGTGGTCGCGATCCACGAGGGAGTAAAGGTGACTCAACGAAGTCGGCTCTACGCGTGTCGTGCAATGTTACTATCTTAAAATACATAAGTATCTTTCATAATTCGTGCCAGTAGGGAAGGCCCGTGAATTTCCAAAATTTTAATCATTATTCCTCATCGAGGAGGATGATGGAACACAAATTCGTAGATTGCGATTTTTTGTTCCTGTGCAAAGACATTTATACGGATTTAGGCCAAGGTTTGGAAATAAATTTCAAAAAGCTCGAAACGCGATTTGAATCTCAAGGGAGATTTGTCCCCGCAGTCCTAACAAATTGCACGGTTGTAGAACATCATTGGATTTTGTGTTGGTTAGCCGTGTATCAAGCGACGGATCAATGTTTTTTAAACGGTTTTTTGTAATTAATCATTTCATATCTGTCCAAAACTCGTTTTAACAAGCCCTATTAATTGGAGAAGTCGGAGTCAGTGTAGGGATATTTACACCAAGGCATTTACTTTCACTCCGCATAGGGATACTTTATTATCGTTTTATCGTTATAGTACTTTATAATATCACGCTACGATCTTTTCTAAATTTTATTTAGAAATGTTGCAATTATTATCAACAACGTGTTATACTGTAACCATACATAAAATATTTAAAAGCACATGGAACCCTTTTACCTAAATATTTTTTTAATCCACCGCTCAATACTCAGAAAGATCATTTCCAACTATAAAATATGTGATAAATGAACTATCCTAGCAATCGATTCCGGAAAAGTATATCTTATCTTAACCAAGTATTACCAACGACCAACGCTGCAACCGAAATAAACTATCAGTTGCGAGACATAAATCAACAGTAGTACGAAATCTGGCACGATCGAGGGGACTATGCGGATATTTATGTTGATATCGCGTACATACGTTTTGTATCCGTGTTTTCAATGCGAAGCTCGTCTTCTTGTCCTACCAAACTCAAATCCCATTCTTGGCACCTCGAAACGTATTCACCTAGGATTAATAGTAGGCCATTCTTATAGCTTGGATCGAATTTTCGTATACATAGGTGCAAGCTTGGAGACACAAGACGTGCGCTATATTCGATACGTACATAACTCAAATACTGTGGCAAGCAAGACGCGTAGGCGTTGCGACTACCGAAGCAGAAGCATGTTCTGCCATACGCGTGTACAAGCACGGGCGCCAGATAGGAGAAAATAATGAGTCAGAGAAGAGCTCGGCTTTCAGACATTTTTGGGCCAAACCATTGCCAATCTTTTTTAGCCCCTAAACGACTTTGACTGTCTCAGTTCTACTTCTGTCAGACATAAATTCTGCTGTCTATGTGGGACGAATAAACGTAATGGTCATACATCATGTGGGCTTCACGTGAAAATATTTTTGCGTTATACGCAACGCGTGCTTCGGTTGTTAAGGTCTCGTACATCTGCGAAAGGAATGGTAGAAATGAGGGCAAAGTCGTGGATTCTAAACGCGTGTTAGTATTTGATTCTCTTCGTTTATATGTAATTCGTTAAGCTTATTGAAAAGACATTCACCTTCGATCTTCCTTTACTAGATTCGATTAAAGAAACCCAATTTTTTACTATACTTTTTCGTCATATCAAATTTTGTTTTTAGAAGTGTTGCGAAATGTTTTTATCATCAAATTGAATCTTGAAAAGGGAATACGATTTTAAGGATGTATCATAATTTTAACGCAGAAGATCATGGAACAGGAAGAGTAGGTATTTAATTGGTCGTGGAGAATAGCCGACTGTACTTCTTAACTTTGATTCGTGCAAACACGTTGTCAGAAATTTTCGCAAACAGGGTTTGATAATCGCAAGTAAACAGGTTTTGTGTCCCATATGGTATCGTGTAATTGGACGTTTCGCGTGCTTCGAAGGTCCCCAAACTTCTGATCGATTTTCAGGTATTGCCCATGCTATGTGAAATCCATAATCGTGCTCCCGGTTTCTATTTGTCCGGAAGAGTCAAGTAGGGGATATGGAGTCGTGCAGGTTCGAGTTCTGGGCATTGATATTTTTCTGTACGATATCCACGCTATCATCTCGGTCGTTCGAAAGGCACTTATCGGAATTCATACTTGAACTCAAGTAAACGGATGGTCAGCACGAATCTCGTGGCATTGCTTTGAAAAGCAAGGAAATTGAAATAAATCAAGTTATAGACTGAAAGATACCCTGTCATCGAATGGCTCAATAGAAATGGTCCTTTTCACAGTTTTTAATCTCTGTAATAATTAGTACGAACATTCTTAAACTGTGGGTGTATAAATAATGACATTTAACAAAGATCTAATGTTAAAATGAATATACGTATCAAGTAAATGGTCTCTACTGACCGCTTGAAAAAATTCACAGTTATGAATTTTAAATACGATTTTTATAAATAAAATGTAATGCTACGGTTAAAGTGTACGCTACGCTTTTTCGAGTTCTATATTTAAACCAGGAAATGTAATTATAGGTTACATTTCATGTTATGTAAAGAGAGAATTCCCGTGCATTGATTGTAGAATGGAAGAGTATTTTCATTCTGGATATGAAGTATTTTCAATAATAACAGGTAGTTTGCACGATGCAAATAAAGTTTTGGTATTGTTTTAGTCCAAAGCTCAAACTGATGGAAGCAGCTGCGGACTGACGGTTATATTTCGGAGCATTATACCTTAAATATCTCAGACCGGTAATTCTCGCGGGAAATCCGTTGGAATGCGATCTCATATAAAACTGCCTACCGAAAATATTTCGCGTACGCAACAATCCTACGTTCTTTTTTGGGCCAATTCAATAAGCAATTTTATTGGTTTGTATCACGAGCAACGCGATATTCAATTTTCATTTATATCGCTATTACTATGCCAATTTGATTTTCCTTTATGGATATATGGGAAATATGTATTTTTGCTCTGTTCAGTTCGCAATATGCGATAATAAAAGCCTTTTGTATTAAATATTACTTCGAGTATTTTATACGGATATCAAAATTTAAACCGATTTTATGAAAGATTGGTCAAGGTACATTTTCACATAGATCTCTATTTAACCATTTACAGTGGTTTATATAGATATTCATTTTTTGAGTTTTATTAAGCTCAGTATTTAATTTTATTCTCTGGCAAAGTTTAATGCATAAAAATATCATATATAAATTTTTGTAATAAAATTCCTAATTTTACGGAATGTCCTTTATATTACGCATATTAGTTTTTTATTGTGCCTTTATCAAGTGTTGCCGTACAAATCATAATTTGGGAATACTGATCTTCATTTTCTAATGGATATTCTGTTATACAATATTACATCAACTTCATGTCACGCAAGATTGAAATTCAGTTTTAAATATAAATGCACCCTGTCTTTTAATCAATCATCTAACTTCGATTTTATCCGATTTCGTTCTGTCTTCCCTACACAACACTGTTATACAAAACGATTGAAAGGGGAGGGATGAAAATTCAATTTAATCGGACAAGTAATTATCATGTGCGATTGGATTCGGTTTCATTTCACTTATAATGTCGCTAATGAGAATGTCATGCATTATCACTATAGACTACTACGCGTAATATGATTAATCTGTGAAATCTAATTAATTATTAAAATTATTGGTAATTTATGCGAAATTGGTTTTGCCTTGCGAAATTAATGATCAGCTTGGAGATAGATTCATTGTGAGAATGAAGGAAGAAGTACATCTGCTGTGTAGTGGCTGTTTATTAAATTGCGTAATTAGACCATTATGGCGCGTGCAGCCGCTCTGCCGTTTCGATCGAATTTATTATAGTTTACACCTGTGCCAGTAGAAGTATTCGCGCTATTCGTGCTTCTAAAACGCTTAAAATATACTTCGCCATATACGTATTCATGTCGTCCTTGTTCATGTATATGCACTGAACAGTACTCGTGAAATTTATATAATCGTTCCGTATTTGTACACATATAACTATTAATGTCATTTCCGTTTAAGCTCTATCAATTGTTAATTCCATTGTATTTAACGCATTCTTTAACCAGTTGCGATTAACCATTTAAATCGTACATTATACAACCCAAAGGGATGGCGTCAGATGTCCTATTTGTTAGTAAAAAAATGCTTCATCGTTCTAAAGAATATTGACGATTTTATCTCTGACTTGTATTTTTTTTTTGTTATTGTTGGAATAATCTCTCCGATTTACTGGGGAAGTATGCTCGTACGTTGTTAGAAAGTCCAATATCGATTGCGTTGAAGTATCGTGCAAGTGACTGGGTCAAAAACCAAGAGGAAATGGAGCTTTTACTGACAAGACGAACGGTACTACGTATATACGACCACTAGCGTCATCTCCAGCTGACTGTTTTTGTCCTAACAGATTTTACAAAATACCAATTTCACTCAAGTCCACGTTTTCTGGTTTAGCTTTATTACGATCAATTTATTCAACAAGCTATTCGCCCCAATGTACGTAAACACTAAATATTAATTGCTCATGCCGTTTCTACGATGAATACAGTGCAAAGCTGATCACGCATATTATACATCTCTGGAATTATTCAGATATATATATATAATATAACACTGATAATTATTCTAATATCGAAGTTTCTATAAGAAAGGATATTAAAGAAATAAACCATGTGAAATTTTCCATGCGACTACATAAACGTGTCTAATCACTAAAACCTCTAAATACAGCGCAAAACTCATCACATTGATGTAATCTTATAAAGTTATTAGACAATGTAATGTCGATGAACTATTTCGTTTCTCAGTTTCTAAATGCAAGTGGTATTCAACGAAGCTTAATTTGAGCGATAATTCGATCATTTCTAATATTTTTATAATTTTCGATTAAATACACGTCTGTCTATATCCTTAGACACCTCTCTAATGCTTAGCTTTGTAATCTTAGCTTCGAATGTGCTTGCAAGTGGAATCGTAGCCCAGCGGTCGGAAACTATCGTTCTACGTATCGTTAAATGCAAATGTGAAGCGGAAAGCAGATTTACAGGCAGGCACGTATCTGCCTTGAATAATAATTCGAGTAATAATGCACGTCAGTCACAATATTATTCCGCAGTCACGGAATGACGCAAGTCTGTTAGATTTAGAATTTTATAAAAAAAAAAAGGCTTTGCCATAATGGCCACTGGAGCCGTGAGAATCCGTCTGAGCGAATATCGAGAAGCGCGAAAGAAGCATCTTCAAAAGTGCTTCGTAATCTTTGCAGATATTCTTCCTGTTCGATAAGAATGAAATTAAGTATTGCTTCTACATTCTCATTAACAAAGCTTTTAAATTATTGTTCGAAAAGCTACTCTAGAATAAGAGCTGTATTATAAGCAAGACTGGTACAAGGTAATTATCAGACGTCTCTCTTCTTGGATGGAAGAATTTATGTTGAGACCTGGTTTGTCTTTAATATAATAACATTTAATATACAATTATATAAAGCATTTTTAAGCACTACTGTTTTCAAGCCCACATTTTTCGTTGCATAACAAGTTTTTGCGTTATTTCTCATAATACGCCAAACTTTTTGCTTGTCAATGTACGAACTCATTAGTCGCCTTTCGAGCGATGTTAATTAAGAGAAACGGCCTTGGTCCTTGCAAACACGGCAAACATTCCGACGATGCAACGAACGGCCAATTAAATTTCTCAGAACTTGCAAAGGCATTTCGTACGTCCATTTAAGAATTGACGAGTCAAAACTTCGCTCCCGAGAATTACGAGGCTTGCCTAGCTCCTCGGCGCACTTTGAGGTTTTCAGCGAAGAACGCGTTTCTGCGTTAATTAACCAATACTAGTCGAATTTCAAATAATCCCTTATTATATTAATTAATCACGCATCAACAATAAATCCATTTCTTATGACAGATTGGTCGACAACTGTAGAAAATGTTAAATAAATTACCAACTGTATATAATCATTTCTACTGTTTACCACACATCGATATCGACAGGTGACAATGAAATTCAGCATTATAAAGCTTTTAGGAAAACTTTTTTTTAATCGTTATAACCAATAAAACATTTTATACGATAAGGTGGATGTACATATAAGTGTTATTAAACGTATTATTAGAGACGTTGCGTACGTTTTAATATTCGCACAAGTTTTTCCCCGGTACGGTAATTAACTTGGCCGGAGATCTGGCAGGTGAAGACCGCTACTGCCTCGAAGCGGACCAAGTTTCTTGTTACAACAATTTGGGTATTGTTGGGCGAAAGTTTCAGACGACGGGCATCTGTGTATCGTATCGGATATGCTTATCAGAAAGACGCTGCGGGTAGGTGCACCTATAAAGGAGCCGCGTAATTACATTCAAGTTTGATGGGGCGATGCGCTAATTAAGTTCGAGCAAAGACATTACTAGGGGCTAATGTACCATCAGGAATCGTGTAACTGCGCACGACACGCATACAAATTCCGTCGTGCTGGCAATTTAAGCTGCCAAACGGAGAAGCATCGACATTGCAGCACGAGAATAGCGGCGCATTCGAATGGCTTCGAGTATATACACAGTGACCATACTCTGACCGTTAATTGCGTATGAAGAGGTACGATGGTGTTGTGGATGAAGTGTCGCGCCACCAATGAGAGTGCTGTACTTCAAATCCCACCAGTGCTCTATTATTCTATCGGATGTAAGTACATGTGCTGTAAATCGTACTGAAAGCGCCTCGAAAGCCATCTTAAATGAAGGATCCTTGGTTAATTGACAGTCCGCTCTTAAAATTGAGCAACGAAATGAGTCTAATTATAATTTAAAGTATGTCGAAGATCTGGCAACAGAATATAAGTAAATTATACGTGCACTAGTTATTCAAGCTAAGTCACATTAAAAATGTATTCTATATTTAGTTGTGCCTATTTTTATTGTTTCAACATAACCCTGGCGTTCTCGTGTAAAAAATTGATATGAATTTTGTATTCTACGCCACCCTTATTGTACTTTTAATAATAAATGGAAACATTTTGAACACACACGTGAATACATATGTGCACCATTTCAAACGTTTTCTACATAAATATACCGTAGATTACAAATACATAAGACGTAAGTACTCATACATATAAATCTTATCGTTAGTACATAGCAAAATATTATTACATCTCCAAATTCTCTATGGAAAATTACGTCCTTGTTTTAAAGTGAAAAGTCCTCGTGTTAGAGATGTACGGCGCAACGCCTTGGGCCTAAATCGAAGCCTAATTGTATCCCCAAGGATACCTCTTTCCTCTTGCTTTTTCAACGTATATTTTCCTTTCGTCCCACACTTCAGCCTCAATAATCTTATTTTCGTGCCTCGCCGCCGGGAGTACCTATCCGACAATTCCTTTCCATTATTATGTTAGTACAGCGCCGCTTTAGGATTTGCGCACATAGCTGAGGTACCTACAAGCTTCAGTGATCAAAGTGCATTTTCTTCCACCGACATTACCGCGTGCCATTTTTCACGAATTTCTTTATTGAATATGCATACATATACCATTCCACGCTCTCTCTCTCTCTCTCTCTCTCTTTCTCTCTCCCTCTCTCTTTCCGCGCGATTGTTTATACATTCGGCTTGTATTTCGTATCCGCGGATTGAGTGGGCGCATTAGCATATTTTTTATATACCCTTGCCGCCGTTTTGCATATTTAGATTTGGAATATCGGAAATTACGCCTTGGGCACTTACGATACCCGGCGGAAAATCATAAACGAGAAGACCAAATTATGGGCGAGGAATGGGGGGGGGGGGGGGACCAATGGAGCGGCAGAGCGGGGAGAAACATGGCGAAAAAAATATTGGCTAACCTCGGAAATATTACGCGGGAAAAGAGGGGGCGTCCGTTATTTGTTCTACTGCCAATAGAATTTACAGACAAAGCGCGGGGCGCATCGATTTTTGCATCGCTTCAATTTGACACGTTAGATCATAAGTTGTATATACTTTTGTCTAATAGAGACTTATTGTTACGGAACTTCTTTTTATTTCGTCACACGTCTTTTCTCTTATTTGCGGAGAGGAGGTGAATTACGTTATTGGGATGAATTAAGTCATCGCGCATGCTGATCGTGCAATGCATGAAACTGGTACAGGACAATACTACTCTTGCGCAATTCAAGTCGCGGTATTGAATATTTAATCTTGTCATATTCTGAACTGAAAGTAAGCATGTCGGGGTAAATATGCAAATTTATGTGCATGTTTCGTTCGGCTGACACAGGATGAAAACGTATGCGTATATTTGAGGAAGACGCGCATGCGCGTGCTCTGTAATCCCTGGTCAGGATTTCGTAACGTTTTCGAAGAGTGCGTGCACTTAAAGGGTAATGGAGAGCATCCTTTGCAGCGAATACACTGGCCTCGTGGGGAAGATCTTTATAGGCCATCGCTATTGTCTGGACCATCCGGTTGTCCGCAAGAAATATACCACCCTTATCAGAGTTCCGCGAAGAAAAGGTCCAATATCGAATCCTATTACGACTTTCTTACAACTTTTCGCGTGAACTTTAAACCAAACTTTATTACCTGGTTGTATTTTAGAATGCTCATTACGTCCGAGTAACGATCTGATTTGCAGATACGAATTCTAGCGGTAGATTTTAACCAATGAGCCATAAGAGTTTCTGAAAGCTGCAAAACCTCGCAATTTAATTAAAACCAATGGCCTTTTTTCTATTAAATTACCAGGTTTCAAAAGGATGATAATTAAAGGAACAAAAGAAGATTATATGATAAAGATAGATTTTATTAATGACATCGCATAATACAGTGGCTCCTGATTAATTCTTGCTATTAAAAATCATTATAGACCAGAAAAGGTACTTTATGTATTTTAATATCTGTAAGCGAATTATAGTAATTATTTTATATTTGTCATTAATTGAAAAATATTGGAAATTACTACCTTATGGTAATGCTTGCTATTTTACACACCACTGGAATACGAATGAATTATTTGTCAGGGTGCAATTAGGAAACGATTTGCAAGCTGGTCACGTTGCACATTGCATTAAAATGTCGAAGAAGCATAAAAATCAGCGCAACCGCCTTGATTAATCGTACACGTTTCAATTTTACTTGGAATTTCTGACAAAACTGGTTTGATATAGGTAAATAGGGGAATTCTCCTAGGATGATAATAACAGTATTGAGTTATATATAGTATATGCATAGTGCCTTTGTATGTACATTATTTTGAAATTTGGGGAAAGCAAGGAGGAGAACGAAATTCCAATTACAAGTTTGCCCGTGAAATGATAAAGTTGATTGCAGCGAATAGCCTGCATGCAGGTATATTTTTCATTTAATTCCGAGAAATGTGAAACGCGTAGACGACGAAAGGAAATTCGAGTAAAATACGAGGTAGTTTGCGCTATAAAAAAAATGTATATTTAAACGTTTACGTCCATCATAAAACTTCTCCACGTACTCTAGTAAATTGTAATGAATGCTTACGTTCTGCATATCCTTTGAACAAGAACGAGATTTTTATGATATTCTTCTTGGCAAGCGTCAGCTTCCGCTCCGAATGTTGGCAAGTATTATGAGTATAATTATAAGTTAATAGTTTAAAAAAATAGACGTAAGTTCACTGATGGTAATATACGTCGCATAATTTCCTTCATAAAAATTTACATCTACGAATTCTGAAGCTTTGATTGATACTCGCGCTGCTTGCTATTTACTCAGAAATTACCGAATGTGGTTTGACAAAATTACATGAAAAATACATTTTTATTACATCCTAAGTACGCAACCAGACTATCGACATTGCTGTAGCGTTTCGAGTTATAAAAAATGAAGGTACGCCTTTATTTTTCATTCCACTGAACTTTATCCATTTTAAATCGAGTACGCATTTCAATTAACTACCATAAACAGTTAACCGAAATATTTTGTTCATGTTTCTCGTTATTGACATTAATGGTACTATTCCTTTTTACGATAGGTACAGCAGTAAAAAATATCGTGTCATTCATGGATCATTAGTCGATCAAAAACGATCGATAACACTAAACATTTCCTGATCCGCAGATTATAGTGAAAATTAAATAGCCTATTCATAGGCTTCTGGTAGGCAGAGTGTTAATATACGGCCTGTTCTTGATTCTTCGTGGCTTCCACTCCGAAGAAGCTCGAGAGGACAAGGAGAGGCAGTTTTCGTGTACACAGCGACAAATACATAGGAAAGGTTGTACGAAGCAGCGATGCCTGCGTTTACGTTTAGGCTTACGCACACCGAAATTCCAGTAGGTCCGGCTGGGTTGGCCATTTGCCAAGTAAAGTGGTGTATCGGAGCTTCCTTTACCCTGCGCTGTCCGATCGATACCAGACAGAGCATTCTATTACTGCTACTTTTTTAATGGGAAATTAGTGGCATACATCGATGCAGCCACATTTAATTCGTTATTAATCAGAATCGCGTACATGCTTGTTAACGATTGGCAACGATTCCGCAGAATATGCACGAGCATTAACAATTCAATTTTGAGTTGTTCCGGTTATTAATGCTTTAACGTAAATCATATTATTGCATGAAAGAGGGATTGCTTTTTGAATAAATCTTTAATATAAAAATAAAAACTAATTTATTCTGTATTACGGTAAAGGTTGCTGTAAAAGATAACGGCTCAACCGATATTATAAAGATTAATGAAATATCTTGCTTGCTTTGCGATAATGCTAATTATCTTGAAATAATGCAAAAAACGAAAAGATGAAGGAGCGTTGTAGAATTTAAGGAAATATTCCCCATTTTCCTGGAACTTTTATAAAACAAAGGGCTTTGGTTGGTGTGCGTCAAAAATTATTATTGGTAATAAGCGCAGATCATAAGCTATCGCAGTAGTTTAATTTTATCGCGCTGTTAAGAACGATATTAGCGGGCTATTATGCGCGATACTATACTCTCGTTGATATACTTAAAGGGCGGATATAAAATGCAATCTTTAAAGGCTTCTACGAACTCCATTTTGGAGATAAAATGTGTAAAACGTAATCTCGAATGCAACAGTAATACCAATCGATTCTGAGAAGTCACAATGCCTCCCGAAGCGGATTACAAAGTTGCACAACGACAAATTCATAGTGCAATTTAGCTGATAAAAGAAATCATCGAGCGTGGGTAATAAATATGTCGTGCGCGGAAAAAGGATTTCAACGACTGTTCATGTTTGATACGTGTGAAAAACGCGGAAGATGCAGTGCCGAGTGTCAGATGTCAGGTTAAAACCTAGATCGCATATCCTCTCGCACTTATGCCAAATAAAATTATGATGCCAAAAAAATAAAAAGAACACATTTCTCTGTCAAACATCTTTCTATGCTTTAATTCGTCCTTTCTATTTTTTTATGCCTTATCATTTTTTTAGCACATTAATCTAATTGTATTCTATGCTTACTATTATTAATTTAATCATATTAAGGCATATCAATTGAATTATAGTCTATGTTTACTCGTTTTGAATGGCCATATTAAATGGTGGCAAAGTGTACGAGTTAAGATCAAGGTCATGGCTGTCGCCTCGACCGCTGCACCCCGTGGCCTCAAAAATTGTTATTGCGGGGTGTGCTGGAAAGGAAAGCACTGCAAGGATGCGAAGTCGAAGGACGGGAGTAAAAACAGGTACCGTGGCATTAAGAAGTTCTTGGATATTTTTACTCTGTATATACATTTCCTTTACGAGCAGCGTTCGAAGCGCATAGCTGGATACGAGTTGGGAATCACGTCGGTTATTATGAGTTTTTGTGAAAAACGCTTGGCGTCACGTCCAAGCCGTGCTCGTCGAAAAATATTTCGTTCCAAAACATTTTACAAAAACATTCTATTTATTTCCCTATTTTACCCTACCCATAGAATCTGTGTATTTTTTAAATATCATAAAGCCTCCGTCAGTGGAAAATTCCAGATCTCGTGCACGTATCGTACCGTACATCGCAATAGCACTTTATAACAAAAATTAAATTGCTTCTATTTACGAAAACAAATACCCTCGCTACGGATAAACATTTCGAACAAACGCAGTACGAAGCGATAATCTACATTGGATACGTATTTTACCCCTTTTCATCAACTTCATATCATAAGAATATTTGGTTTAGCGAACTTTTCCAAATGACTGACCTGGCCAAGGGTTTCAAGATTGTATTCCGAAAGGTTCCGAAAGAAACGAGGGAATAAATGGCACTGAAATCGACTTAAGTAAAAATCCCAGGGATTTTTCAACTAGAGAGCCGCGCCTTACGCGCGCTAAGAAGCTCTTTAGGTGTAAAAAGCGTTTGACTGGAAAGACGGATGGCCCAAGGGATGACTATCGTTTCGGCTCGAATACGACTGGGAGAATAATTTCCACCCTCTCGAACGGAAAAGTCATTAGAGGGGCTCGGGGAGGGGGAGGGGGCAAGAAAAGTCCGAAATAAAAGTGCCGTCCCATTCGGATCACAGAAGAGCAGAGTGCCACCGGCAACGGCCGCGCTATTTCGTTTTATTACTTTTTCGTGTCTCCCTTGCGGCCCACGATATGGTCCTCGCGGCAAACAACCTCCGAATAACGCGAGCAGTGGCAAAAAGCGAACGATAATGAGAGGGATAATCGAGAAAGATGGTGAATAAGCCGGTGAGGATGACAAACGGATCTGGAGAGATAATTCCGCAAAACCACCACGGAATCTTCCATCGAACGTGTTGGAATATCTTTTCCAGATCATTGGAGCTTTCCTGACTGATACTATGGTATACACGTCTATTTTGCGTAATGATGAAAGGAATTTAGAAACGATCAGGAAATACAACGGATAGATATTATATTACAATGTTTTAATTTCGACTAATTATTGCGTTACATTCCTTGCTTCGAGTCTATGTTCGAAACCATTGGAAGGATGTATAAATAAAATGATCGTCAATTCTTTCCAATCGGTTGCTTCTCGACGACTTAGGTTTCTACTGTTTATTTCCACGCGCATCTATGCGCAGTTATATTCAAGGAACAGGTATATAGAAGGATGAAAGTGCGTATTAGAAAATACCCACACCTGTGATATTATATTATCGTCGCTTTTCAAAGCGTGGCTCCAGTTATGTAATGCTAAAAAAAACTTAGAGGTGAAATGCGAGGTAAAGTCTGAACGTGCCGCCGGCGATAATTGTGTCGATAAAAATTCTCCGATTAAAGGAAATGCGAGCTTTTAATTCTGCCAAGGTTTGATATCCTCCTCGTTAGCCGTACGAGATTGACCGGAAATGTCGGACTGTTGCAATTTCCGGTGGAGGTCGGTAAAGCAGAAAGCACGCGAATTGATCAAACATTCTGGCGTCTCAAATGTGGTTTGAACTGGAACCCCGTAGAAATATGCGCAGCGATATTGCAGGAAACTGCATTGAATTGTTGATAATTCCCCATCGATTTTCGGCTATAATTGCAATTAAGCGACCCACCTAATAACGTAGAAGCGGTTATTCGGCAATCAAAATTTTGAAAGTGTATTTTCTCGCTTTCCAAACGGGAACACTAATGAGACTATTAACAATGGCGATCCATTGCCATTGCTTCGAAGCAATTCATAATATCTACAGCACGACAAGAATCTATATTCATTATTTTTGAATGCTCTATATAATATTCCCACCACGAGAATTTCTCGATTCGCGTTTTACGTCATCATATAATACAAAAATTTTTTTCAGATATTACACATCAGCCCTTAATTATTCATTACTTATATCAATTCTAAAACTTAAATCATAAGTCACAGATTTAACTCTTCAAGTCCATACTAAACATTACATACACAGCGTCGTCAAATAAAAGCATTTATAATTTCTGGATTTTTCTTTCAAACGATACGCATATCGAAAATCCGGCGTAATGCTACGTATAAAAAAACAGATCCTGGATTAAACGACTGTTTTCCTTAACACCAAAGATCGATCGTAATATTTCATTAGATTTGAACCGCTGTCTCTGCGTTTTTTTACGCGACGTTATAAGCGCATAATCGGTATTTTTTAATTCACCTTAAACATCGGAGGTCCCAGGCTGAGCGAGCTTAACGGTCGATGGTGAAGAATTAAACGAACCAGCAAACAAAAGCACGAAAGGACATAGTTCACGAGTCCACGGCCGGTTTAAACGTGCGTCAACTATATCCATATATCACGAGTTCCGCTTTAACGGTGAATCTTAAACCGTGCCGAACTTACGGGGCAGGACGTATTCTGGTATTACGAGGCACTTATGCACGTACCCCTCACGCTTATCTATCGATTGATGCACCTACGCAAGCGATAACCGCGGATGAAAAAAATCCCGGGTATTGGAAACGCCGCGTGGATAAATATATTATCTACTCGACTATTGCGAATAACCAGCGCCGCGCGATCAAAGGATTATCGCAGCTAGCTGATCAAAAGAGTGCTTTATGAACTCCGCCGTCGAAATGAGATTAACGTAAACTGGTTAAAAGAAAAATTACGTTACTATCGCCCCGACTAACTTCGCGTACTGTCGCCGTTTACTTAAATGGAACATCCTGGATAGATGCAGTTAAGCCCGGACACCGATATGCCGCATTAACCGCAACCACTATTGTTAAATTAATAACAAGCTGCTTCTGACTTGTGCAAGTCTGAGTTAATAGCAGACAATTGTATAAAGATATTATAGAATATCGCAAGTCCCAGCAAGGATTAAAATAATGTTTAAAAAATTGACACTGATGACAATAAAATAAGACATCGATAACAAAAGACAATACCATAAATAACGTCAATAAGATAAGTGAAATTTGTTCGACTGGAGGCCAAGTTAGTTGAACGAAAGGCCAATTCCGTTTTTAAGGGGATGCAAAAATGTGTGGGCGGTGGGTGGAGAAGCGTGAAATTAAGCGCATCGTCGCCGCGTGTATAATATGACGCCCTTATTTGAATGACGCGTGCTCAAGGTTTCATATTATTCACGCGTTAGCTCGCAATTTTGGCCGTGGAAAGGATAATAACACGGTGGGATCACTTTAAGCCGTAACGTGGCACGTATGCATAAAGTTACTCGTAATTCACGACTGATCGCGCATAAAAATTTATGCTCTCTACCATTAACACCGAGGCGCATCGATATGCTTTAACTTTGATGGATGGCGCAGGAACGTTATCGTAGCTGACAAGCTCACGAGGCTTAGTGCGAGAGAATCATTAAGCCTCGGATTATTTGATCTCGTAATATAATAATATCAGGGCTAGACGAACGGCAGCTTGAATAATAGAAAATTATACCTTAAAAGTAGAGGCAACGGAAGTATCAGAAGAGTTGAAAAAAGGGAACAGAAGCGCCTAGCTTCGAGAAATGAATTTTTTCGCAGTTTTGCACAAAGAGCTCTGCGCTTAATCGATGTCCTCCGGCGATAACCCAATTGTGAATAACGTAATTATGGATTGTCGTTTGTGCGGAAGAAACGCTGGAGGGAACGATTCCCGTCGTCTGCAAATGGCGACTAATCGTCGAAGAAACGTAACTACACCGACCATTATTTCGAAGGATGTATTTTACCTTACACGCGCTTGCACCGAATGTCCATGAGGAACAAAGTAAACGAGAATTTGTTAAAGGTATTTAAAAGTATGCGATGTAATTTGAGATGTATTGGAAAATAATATATTCACTTCAGTAAGAGTCTCAAACTTTTTAAAGTAATAAACCAAATTACCGCAGGATCAGAAGTATCATAAATAGGTGTTTACAAAATCTGCACTATAAAGTCTCCGATGTTCATTTGTACGGTATTTAATGGTATTTAAATTACTCTGCTGAATATGCGAGAAAGAACAGATATGATCGCTTTTCACATAAAAGGAACTGTTATATCTACACAGGAATTTATATCATTTAACACAATTAACTTACACCACTATTAAAAACTGAGTTTACCGCAGATCGTGTTCGATAGATTAAAAGCCATTATTTTCCACATCAAACTGCTAGTATAAATAGAACATAAATTACTTTTGCATCTGCTCCTCAATGGAAAGCTCGATAGAAAACTCGGCAATAACTATCGATTTGGTTAACATTTGCGCGAGCCGTTACTTGCACCAGCTTCATATCAACACTGTAGGGTTCAGCAGGGCTGCATGTTAGTGAGATAACTGCTGAAAGGGACATTGTCGGAAGCTGATGGTTGACAGTAATTTAGGTATTTGGCAGCACTTGTTTGCCATTGAATATGGGTCAGATTGGACATTGTGACCCATGTCCACGAGGACTTCGAGCTGTGTAACAGCCAAATCTGCGGGGAGGTGGAACGACCCTGAACGTGTGTAATAGTAACATATTGGACCAACATCAGTTAACTTCGATCCATCGACTTCGGCACAATGTTTGGCGGATCCTCGTTTCATCGATAAAATATCCTTACCGAGAATCCTACTTGCGCTTTGTCGATGCCGAACTGTTGCAGATAGGGGGATGCATTTGCATTTGAATTACGTATAATATTACGATCGTGGTAAAGTTGATCCAGCACCGTGCGTGCGCTGTTCTGTTAAATAGGCGATGGTCTAAATATAGGCGTTTCAATCGGATGCAGTTGATACAACGACATCCATTTACGTGCACACAGTGCAAGGGTTTTAATCAGCAGCAGCTTCGTTATTACAAGCCCTTCAGCCATTAGCATATAAATTTCAAACAATTCGACCATGATTCGTCCATTTATACAATACAGACAGGCATTACGAATTCGTCGCTTCCAGCAAACGATGTTATCCGTTAATCCGGTAACCGGCGATCGAAGATCGCCGCTTGAAAAGTTGCGCGTTGTTTCACGGAGGAAGTAACTTTTATCCGTCTGACTCTGCTTCCAGCAAAAGGTTCTTCTTCGTAAAACTGCGTTGGCCATAGCTTCGAGTGAGTGTGCACAGCTTATACGCCGGCAAGACATTAATCTGCTTTAAAAGCAGGATCACTCCTGTTTATTCTAAAAGCACTTTCATCCACTTAGAATAGGCAATATGTCGGGGAAATACTTGTTTGCTGCGTATCGACCACGGAATTGTCCTGCTGGCGGAGGAATATATATGGAAAGCAGGAATGGCCGAGCCGGGTAATATCGAGTAATCGCATTAAAAATCATGAAACACGAAAAATATCCCAGGAATTTAATATAAATTCTACGGCGAAAGTTCAAAGCGTCGAGTGCATATAGGGATTTCAACTGAATTGTCCACGAGACATTTCTCGCGTCGGTATTATGAGGCTGAGGACATACTTTCTGTTTTTGATAATATCACGAGAAATTCGTCGAAAATGTAGGGGCGTTTATGGTGGATCTTTGGAAATGGCTTTAGAAGAGAATCTTTTCTGGGTTAAACTAAGATTTACATTCAGTATTCCGGATTGCGATTAATATACTCTATCGGAATAACCAATCTCTCTGGTGGACTAAATTACGGCATCGTGTAATATTCGTACAATTACACCGCAATTTTCTTCGAGACGCTTACAAAGAAAATAAGATTCTCAAGTACGCATAGAAGTTGGAGAACTTCCTTATTCGATTCCACAGTGCCCATCGGGCGGGCTTCAACGGGTAATTCCTTTTTCGTCCTGTACTGTAATTAACACGAAGTAAACGATATCTCTGGTGAAACCTATTAAAAGTTGTATAGCGGCAGGCCTTTTATAAAATACCGTACGAATGATCTCGAGAACGGATTCGTTAACGATAAAAAAAAAACTCGAGCACTGTCGGCGCACGAGATGCGCGGAATTATTTTTAATGAACATCCGCCTATGTCAGAAGTATTTTTATAAAGCCACGGTAGTCCGCGAAAGGCGATTTTGCGAGACAAAATTAGGGGCGAACTGCATCGGCGTGACTGTACGGCTGTTGGTTTAACTCAGGACCAGCCACCACGCTTACTGCGATTATATACAATAATTTGTATTCTTCTTTAAACTACCAAGTATTTATATTTTGATTTTATGTTCATCACCATATAAATACGTCATGTTGCTTGTTCAATGCATATTTTCTTTTCATATCCGGTTATAATATGGTTCTTCTTCCCATGTAAACCGATTGAACGTTTTTAGTGTACCTCTGCACACAAGTTACTAGGTTAAAATAAAAATCGATAGGCACAAAATTCTTTGTAATGTGCGCTTTCAAAAATGATAATCGAGGAAAATTGCCATTATTCTTATTTAAACACAGCATTTAGAAAATCTTTGGGTCGCCAATGCGGCCGTCGTGCAATTTCGGTGTTGGCCAGGCCCGGTTTAATTCGACCGAGCCTACCGGTGCTTAAACCCTGGCCTAATTCCGGGCAGCCTAATTTGCTCAGACCTCGCTAAGATTCCCGTTAGCATTTCAATTTAAGGTTACCTGCCTGGCATAACGTCTCTCAGAATTCTTGCAGCGCGACGTTCCAGAATTGTGGAGCCAATAATTAATAAACGCGAACGTGCCTCGTGGAAATTGAAGGAGAATGTCAAACTGGCTTCCCGAACACGTGTTCGTGGAAGCGTCTGGAGAACGGCTATACAAGCTTCTGCTGTATGTTCGATCCTCAAATTTATTTCGGAATGCACGATCGCGGATAGATCGATTAAGAGGAATTTCGAACAGTTGGGTTTATGTCTCGTAGCTGAGATTGTATAATTGAAATATTTGTAATCAAAGTCCGTTTACCTTTTTGCCATTGCTCTAGTCCTTTCATTTTTCTATGGAATATACGTATGTACTGTAAACGTGTTAATTTGGAGCCTACGTTTAACAGTAGTTTTTCGATCAAATTGTCTTCATACTGAGCTATGTTAACGAGGCTATAAGGCACTACGATTCGATGTACGCTAATCCTAGTATTATCAGTTTTCAATATGCTAAATATATTACGTATCTTGTATTATAAAAGGTGTTATAAACACTACTTCCTAGCCAACGTAACTTGACCATCGATGTTAAGAGTTACAGAAACGATTCAAAAACAGTTAGTAATGCCTCCATATATTCTCCTGGGTGGTAAACAAGAAACTTCCTTTTTCGCATTATCCGTACACCCTAAACCGCGATCACTTGAAACGACATACTCTGTTTCAAACAATCGGCACAATTGACATCCTTACCCAAAGCACTGTCGAGAAATCCAATTAAACCCTCGCGCATTATTATCTAGTGATCACAGTTCGAGAAAGCTTCTAGGAAGCTTTTTCTCGCGTACGACGCGTGTACTTTAAACTCGATGGTCGGGAGGCAATCTCGTGGAGCAGAAGATCGAGGCTAAATGGCCTTGGCAGTCAAAGCGAGAAAGATCGAGGAGGCCAACATTTCTCGCCGTTTGACGTCGGCGAAGTTGAAGGCGCTATCGGACCAAGAGGGTGGGCGTTGCAGCTACATCGATTGAATAAAAATTACGACTTTCGACGGCGCCGTGCGTAACCTACATTGCGAGAATGATAAGGCTATAAACGTGGAGCAACTTATCCGGAAGGGGAAAAAAAAACGCGCAGGAGGGACGGCGAGCTGCTACTGCGGCGGAAAGTACTGAATGTCGAGTAATCCGTATTTAACTAGCATAAACCGCGAATGGCTTTCTCGGAGCCTTTTCCTATCCAATCTCGCGTAACAACGTTACAATGTCTGGGAGAAAGATCAAAGAGCATGGCAAAAGTCGTTCTGGGTTTTGAGAATTTAGGGAAGAGGAGAGGATCATTTATTTCTACGTAGACATGAAAATGGATTACGAAAGGAATGTATTCGATATTAATTTCTCGATCGAAGTTGCGAGGTATTTGTGCACCGATATCTTGCGTTTGATTATGCATTTTTTTACTTGTGACTTGGTATTAGTTATAAAACGTAATTTATGTGTGAACATATGTATTTTTTTTACACGTTAGTCTTCAAAGCGCGTAATTCCTTTCGCCCGCGTTTCTCATGTGTTTTCTGACGACACGTGTCTTCTTACTCAACAGCATTTATTTATAATACATAGTTATTCCCGTCAAGCATTCGGTCGTTCTCGAGTTTCATTCGTTCGTACGGTCATTTTCGTAGCTACGTCACGTTCTGAACCACTTAAAATCAGTAATAGCAAAAGAGTTTTATAAACTATATTTCAAAGATGCCCAAGAAAGTTGCGTTTACTCCATATCTACTTCAATGATATTACCTCAATGATGTATTTCTCAAAATTATATTAATATTTCACTAAATATTACACGCTTCAATCTTTTATCAATCTTTTATTCAATTTATCAGCTTCAATCTTCCATTAAATGATCGTTACTCGTTAGCTTACTACCTCGCCCATCACAACATTACCAACGTATTTAAGCAATTCTCCTTGCCTATCATCTTTTGAAGTGCATCGCCTTTTGCTCAAGAATAAGTACCTAAAAAGCTGATTTAAAGCGCTTTGCAAAGTTCTTCAAAAAGGAGTTTTTGCCATTCCACGGTGCGTTGTAAATTCAAAGGCCGGGCAGGCCTTCAAAGTGAATCCGATGCAGGCCGATGAATAATCTGACGCAGAGCCCGTCACGCCTAGCCTATTATTAAATAGAACGTGCGATTAACCGCGCTACCCTACCAGCTCATATTCTTTCAGCACGGCAAGACGAGCCGGTAATCGTTTTACGTTAAACCGGCCAACTACGCCGCGACATTTAATCGCGCAAAGGCGGCAATGCAGTTATACCTCGCCGGTAATGGTACTGTTCAAATGTGGATATAATCCGGATCGTTGCGTTTCCCCGCCGAACCCCCCCCCCCCTTCCTCTGTTTAACGAGTATACACGTATTAATTGATGGGTAAACAGCGGCAGCAATGCTTTCCACTAAGTGCGCCCAGTGATAAATGGCCGTGCGATGCATTATCGCAGCCAGGCATCTTTTATGACGGCGCGAAAAACGTCGAATCGCCGCGTCACATGGATTTATACGAAATCTAATCGTCGTCCTTGAGTTTTACCACGCGATATTGGGAGAATCGTATTGGACCTTGGATTCGGTATGAATTTTACGAACCTGCCGAAATCTGAGCGATGTAACGTTATACGACAGGGGGGGTCGATCTGGAGGGTTTAGGAAATTGAATGCGATTATGCTAAGCAGGGATGGTCTGGTTCTATTATACAAGGGATAGCGGCACGAAGAAGAATGGTGACGGATTAGAGATTTCTGGAGGCAGCGCGAGTGAATGTTATTAGCAATTCAGATGTTCAGGACTTTCTTTCTTACATTCGTGATTGTCGTTCGTTTGTTGGAAATGTGCTTAATAAATTGATAACCCTACTTTTAACACTGGGCATTTGTTCGATTAATCCTATATATCTTTGTAGCTTTGGCGAGACTTGCAGTATGTGGATCAGTAGGTACTGTTCTTTAGAAATCCTTCAAAGTCTATTTTTTTATCCTGCACAGGTAACTTGTTAATTACACTCCGCGACTTGGATAACGCGTTTGATCGCAAGAAATAACGAGTCATCCAAGTTTCACCAGAAAGAGATCACTGCGACTGAAGACCCGTATTCATCCACTGGAAGAGCAAATTTAACATTTCCACTCAGCAAGATTCCCACCGAGAAGCCATCGATGTCGAGGTTCTGCCCAGAAGAAAAAACAAACGAGCTATTCTCAACGATCTCCTAGTACCATTTTCTTTCTTACGGCTGAGGCTTAATTTTCACGAAATGACTGGTGAGAAAAAGGGGTTGCTTCAGGGGCCAAATGGGGGTAGACGATCGGGGGTGGGGGAACGAGGGACTTCGCGATGTGTGGAATTTCTATTGGGAGTCGATTGTCCGCCAGATACAAGGAAACCTGGAGATGAGAAGCGCAAGTGGTTCCACTGTAAGCTGGCAAACCAGACACAACGTCCAGTGGCTACTCTGGGGTAACCATGAAAAGCGGATTACCATGCTTGCGATGGTAGTCAGAGAGCAAGGCGCGTTCAGTCCTCAGGCACGAATTCGGCGCATGGATCTGATAGAAATCGATTCCAACAAGGAATCCAAGCTTTATGTTATAATTCCGGAGCATAAGTCAAAACGATAGAAAAAAGTTCCATCTTTTTTCAAAAGCTCTAAAAACTGATACTATCTGATAGATACAAAGTATCTAATGGTTCTTAATTCTATTATCTATTTATGTTCTTTTTTCGTTGTTATGATGCAGGAATATGAACAATTGTGTTCTCGTCTTAAAATCACTTGGTTGAAGGTATAAAGCGAAAGATTTTAGGTACATACTTCAGAATGAGTACCTGGTTATTAAGAATGCATAACGAAGCGTTAGTAGTTTTAAAAAGTGCAATAAACTCTTGGTTTATACCGCTAAAAATTTCTCGTAACAGAGGATAAAGGCGTAAGAAAATTCGAAATCCGTAAGGTATTCTATGATGAATAATTTTAGCAATGGATATGATGAATTAGGCAAATCAGTGAATGAACTTTAAAGTTTTGCAACTTTTAGCCGCATCCTCGAACCGAAGTTCGCGGAACTTCAATATTTATCCTCTTTCCGGAAGATACTCCTGTGAGCTTCTTGCCCTCTACAGCTATTTGTACATTTTAAGCTGATCCAAGTCAATTGTTTGACTTTCTTCGAGTAAAACTCTTCCGTAGCTCAAGTTGTCAATGAAATATGTTGATGTTTTATTTTCGTTGTATTATATTTGTTTGCATTTCAAAGGGTGATAACTGCTTTAATCAAAATAAACGAGTTACAACGACAGTAATTTTTCTTCTACAGTCCAATGACGCAGCTGAAAATATTTATTATTTATTATTTATGGAGAATGCAATTATCTTTTACATTCACATTTGTTACAGGAAATTGGAAAAATAATTTACTCTTAATTTGCACGATAAAACTGAAGGATCTGAATAATATTTATCGAATGGGTGTCATTGATAATATTGATACATTGATACGCAAAAATATTGATACATCAATTGACAAACTATTTGTTATGTCGTGTTATTATATTATTTTTAATATCTCCTGCATCTTGATTTCACGAATCCACGCATACTATACAAGATTGTATTGATAAATAAATTAAACAGACACCATGATCAGTGCCAAAGTAAAGAGTAAAAAGCATAAAGTATTAAACAATGAAGTATGATAACATAAAAAATAAAATAGAATTTTACATTGCATACCAATAATAAAATTTATGACTTTGAACTTCACAGATTAATGTATGCATTATTATGGGAGCGTATATTCTTTTAGTTACTATTACGAGAGAAAATAAGAAAAAAAATAAAATAAACAGGTAGGCAATACGAGCAGCAAAAAAACTGGCGAGAAAATTGTACGTTGCCACTAGATTGTGGATTCAACACACGAGTATCCTGCTTTCACGAGATTGAACATTTGAGTAAAGCCAACCAAAATTGGCGAACGATCGACTTTGCCGTGCAAAAACTCGACTTTTTAAGTATTTCTCGGCTAACTCGGTTAACTGCCAGCGCTTTGCTGGCCCTGCATTTTAGCGAGCACGATTTTCGCGGGGCCTTTGGGAGGCTCAGGGAATAAAATAAAAGTGAATCCGCTTCTAAAGCCGACGGATTTGACGCCAGCAGCACGTGAGAGTGAAAAAGACAATTACCTGGCGGGCACTCGGCAATTTTCTCGATGCCTCCCGAATAGTAGCTGATTTTAAATCTGCGTTTAAAAATAATAGATCCCTCAATTCAAATATAGCGATCAACAAGCCTTGCTTTGTTCAGAATATGTAAAAGCAATTATGACGAATTTACCCCGGCGTGCTTAATTAATTTTCCCAATCCCAATTCTGGCCCGAAATACCTTATCGGTCTCTGCCAGTTTGTTATCCGGGTGAAGCAAATAGTCAATTAAATTTAGTACAAAGAACAAACTGTAAAGCAAAACATTGTGTCACTGTCACGTTTCATATTTCGTACCGGTGATTATTGGAAGAACAAATCCGCGACATTCACGGAGAGAAAACTACGCGTGTAAGAAACCCCTCGTTCCTCGATAACAAGGGGGGGGGGGGGGGAGAGCTAAAAAGCTTCACCGCGTTCGCCGACGGAAGGCTAAGGTATTAAAGGACCAAACTTATTAATCCAATACACGCTTTCGAAAACTAAATTCATACCCAAGGTTCCTTTAAGTAACATCACGTAATACACGATTATGTCCTTTAATCCTCGTTCTTACATTAAGAAACTCATTGTCGCTTACGAATATATTTAACGTCTAGGAAACGTGTCAACTCTTATTTAATATACATGTCTTTGTTTGCTAGACGCATAAGGCATGTCGTTTCTCGAAAACAGATTATGGACAGTAAGATCCTTCGGTCTCGGTTAATTGCGATTGCGAAGGTTTATATCTCTCTGTTTTAATGCGTTCTCGCGGGTAATTGATATCGCGGCAGATAAAGTCAAAATTCGAATGGCTGACTTTAAGCGCCGATAATAATCCCGAAATGAGCTCTGCAGCACGCTTAATTTAACGTCGATTAAAACTTTATCGCTGGTGGCTAGAAGGTAAACTCATTTTTCTCCCAAATGCAATTATAATGGAACAGAGGAATCGGGTCAGGAGTTGCAAAAATACTACTCAGACACGCGTCTAACAAAAGAACGTACGGAAAACTTCAAAATTGAAGAAAAATCGGAGTGTTTGGGTTATCGATGTTCTTTCGTAAGTACAGGAATAGTCAAAATGATATTGACACTTAAATGGGATAAAATTTTGTTTCGCTTCGGACTTTTATCGTCGTGTTCATGAATGTATCGATAAAAATGGACAACAGATTAAGACCTTATAATATTAACACTAAACCTACCGAAGCGGTTAAAATGACCGGTCAGTAATTTATTAGAAAAGTTGATGTACTTCATAGAGAAGCATTTTTTTAAATTTTACACGATTTTATCGAAGACAGTGGATCGATCTATTAATCTATTGATCGTATTTAACAATATGTCCAAGTCAATTTTACAATGTTTCGCAGCTATTAGCTCGCTATTCCTCGCGATCTCGAGAACATACCTCGATCGCGAGAAATACCGATTGCCCAGGTCTCACCACGTGGAGGTTGCCGCGACTAGAGACCCCCCACCCATCCCTCCATTCTACGCACGCAACTAAACTAAGCGCACTCATTCCGCGTTACGAAAATACGCTAAGCATTCGATCCATTCGGCCGCTCATCAAGCTTTCAAACGCGTAAGCAGTGACAAAAGAATGAAAGGGAAGCGAATAAAGAGATGAAAGGAGAAAATCGCGACGCGACGAATTCTTACGAAGAGCACCAGTAGTTCTCGCGAGCGCGAGCGGGTCCGACGGGGACCGAGAGAGGCCACGGCTGAGAGTGGTAAACCAGGCGAAGCGCACGCTTGGTCAGGCGCGACTGAACCAACCCTGCGACGCCACTCCCCTGGACATGACCTCTCAAAACCGCGGAGGTCCGCAAGCACCGCGAGAACACAGCCTGGGCCCCTGGAAGAATTCGAGACTCTATGCTCCGACATGTGAAGCGCAAGACGAACGAGACTGTAAAGTTAAAGAGAACTGTACTGCTTACGTTTGAAATCTCACATCTTAAACTATTGTAGATCCATCCGTCCATCCGTCCATACGTACATCTTAATGTATAGTTAATGCTAAGAACTTAATACTAGCTTCGTTCTTCGTTCTTCGTTCTTCTCTCTTCTCTCTTCTCTCTTCGGTACCAAAGCTGAAAGCTAGTCAAAGGAAAAAGAGATTATTAATATATCAGTCAGTATAGAAAACAGTACAAGTGAGTTAAATCGGTATAAGAGGATAGGGGAGAGGTGACACACAAAGGAAAAGAATAACGATAAGCGAGGAAAGGAGGATGTGTTGACACTTCGCCGGGATCGCGAAGAATGAATTTCGGCCGTCCGCGCAGCCGTATATACAGTCTGGAGGGCGCGTGGTGGGGCCAACGTCTGACGTCGTTGTAAATCGAAAATTTCTATATGTCAACAGGCAGTTTGCGCCGGGTCAATGGTCGTACATTATCCGACAATTCATATTTCACCGACTTTCATTCGCTATATCTTCTCGAATTCTCATTTTTTCCACGCTCGCGATGCACATGCGTTTATTCCACCATCTCTTGTAAATTAATTCACGATCGAATGCGTGTCGTTCGATTTGATCGACCAGAAAGGGGATCGTACCTGGTAATTTTCGAGTTTGCCTTTCTTTCAGTGTGATCTGAAAAAAAGTCGTCAAAGGCGATTTCCAACGTTTGAATCAACTTAGATGCAAAAGTTTCTCGTTGAAGGATACTTTTTCAATTTTTAAAACTAACACCCTTCTTTTCCATCTCCTTATACTGACAATAATTTATATTAGGTTCCGTAATATTATATTCGCCTGCTCCTATGAACAATGCGACTAAATAAATCGATATGTATCACACCGACCATGATTATAAGTTTCTACGTGGTTTGTAAATCGCGTGCATGTCGATCGTAGAGTCGATAAATCAGATCCACTCGCTCCCTGTCGCTTGATACCTGCACAGTAGTATTCCAGCTTCTCCTTGCTCCTCTTCAGCAGTCGCGGAAGATATTAATGGGTCCGTGTGCACATACATATGTCCGTAAAGTGACTCGTAAACTTTATCTTATATATGTTCCCTAACTCTTTCATCATTTAACTATCCACGTAATTTGGATCAAACTTATAACGCGCCTCGAATCTACTCGAATTCTCAAGATGATGGCGGCGGAACATCCGGTGGCCATAAATCGGTGCTTGATGATACGAGTGTCTGACGAACGCCGGAATATTCGGGAACGATCCTCACCCACAGGAATTATGGTATATATTACGGTATACATTTTGCCAAGAGACATCGTAACGGATCGTTACCGAAGTTTGCGAAACCGTTAACATTTCAGTCGACCGCCTCCAAGGACGCGGATTAATACACGGCCACGTGCCCGGGGAAATTAAATTACAAATGATACCGAAGATAACGTCCTTGTACGTTAATTTATTCTGGCCGTTGGAAGATCTTAACGTAGAACAACCCTTCGGAGTTCTTTGAAACTTCCCAAAGGTTTCAATCTAACGAGAGATTAAAATCTCCTAATATCCAGTTTTGATTATGTATAATTTTACCTCGTCGACGCATAATGGATCGTATAATCTGTGACGTTAAAAAACTCTCGAGAAGATCTCATTGGCATTTCTGTACCTTGCTTATTACTTGTCGAAGATTACTTAACGATAAGAGTGGAATTGTAAAGAAACTATGTGTTCCAGTCAATTCAGTTTCGCCTTGGGGAACACTCAACTATTTCCTTCGTTTAACATGGGAAAAGGATAAGAATTCGAAAATACTGTGAAAAGCCTATTGCCTCTTTCCAAAGCGAACATTATTTCGTAGCTAAAATGAAGACGTGCCGGTCCATATGATGAAATCTCAAAGCGTTACTTAACGTCGAGGGTGGGTAAGCGCTTGTCATTACGTCAGACGGGCAGGAATTTACCGCGGTTTAAAACTTTGACGGGCTTTATCTTTGAGGTCATTTTCTCTTCAAGCATCGAGGAGGAAAATCGTTATTCGGTCTTCTTACTAAAAGAATCGTCGACTCAGTGATCTAAATCGCGTTTCTCGCGTGCAGAAATAGTTGTCACTTCGCATCGGTATTCGGTTTTTCGATCGAATCACGTGGCGTGTAAAAAGCTGCCTCCATTCAAAATCTTCCATTAATATCTCATTACATCGTATGGTATTTTCATGACTTATGAACATGGCATTAAACTATATGACATGAATTATAAACATGACATTATAAAACTACATAATATGCTGTGCCTTTGAATGTTGAAATCGTGCTGCTAATAAAACTATGCAAGATAACGCATCCTTGAACATCGAGAACCATGTTACATCGCGTGACATATTGATGACTAATTAACATTCGGGTCATAAATAACTTACAGCTACCCTATTTCTAGAAAATTCAGATAAGTAGTCCATCAAATGCCTTAGTATTCGGCAATATGTGTACGTTGTACAAAAGAATTATATATCAAATTTCTATCTTCTTTCTGTACATCGGAAAAAATCGAGCTGGACACTTCTACTGGCAGATATATTGGCGTCCTCAAGATCGCGCTACCGTTTGACAAATACATAAATCGCGGTGCTCATCGATAACACTTTCAGGATCTCTCCTGACACTTACGTGACCGTTTGCCAGGGTTGGCGCGAAGAAGAATGGCGCGACTCTCTCGCGCTAACGGGCCAAAAGGGAGTCGCTCGACCAGAAATATCGGCCGTTCGCGGCTCTTCGTGTTACGCGGCCTGAATCCGAATCGTATGTAAAGAGAGGATCCATAAGAATCATGTTATTCATCTTTGGTGAAGGCGGATGAATGAGAATAATCGGGCGCTGAGCGTGCATCGAGAGCCGCGTCGTGAACGGAATCAGCCAGGTGGAAATATTAAGCATCCACAGGTTGTAAAGTGCGGGAGAAGAATTGAGATCGAATGTAAATCGGACGTGAATAAAGAGGACGATGTTTTTGGGATCGATGATCGTGAGTTAGGATTCTCTGCGAGATATAGCTTTATCTGAGGTTTGAAATCGCATCGTGGAAGGGATAATTTGCGCCTCTGAGTTTCGCATACTTGTAAGGAACGTTTGTGGTTTGTTGGGTATATCGGTTTGCTTGCTTCTTCTGCTGGTTTTTTGTGCGAAGATGACTACAAAGAACCGTATTATTTTTATCGATATCGGATTGTTTCCTATCAAAATGATGCTTTGAGGAAAATCTTTAAGCGCTTCTGGCAAACTACATTTGTTGGTGTATATATCCGAGTGCAAAAGATATCGTAGACAGAGTTTCTCTGGTATTTTGTTGATTTTAAAAGGAACCTTTAAATACGCGAAGCCAAGTAAATTCGCGCATTTTAGCTGAAAGGAGAAAATTCGCGGAAAAGCGTGTAGTGATTTCTGTGGAAACCGAATGTGCACGTAGAGCAAGCTGCGGTGGAAAATAAGAATTTTCATCGGAATAGAGAATAATTTAAGCTCCCCGTTCTTATTAAAAACATGAGGTTCCTAACCTTTTGTTCCAAAGACAATGCGAACATTAAGAGGGGAAAAAAGACCAGCGTGAATTCATAAATATGCCACAGAACTCTGCAGTCTTAAGAAAACGTTCTCTCCATTGTCTTTTCATAACTCAATTTATTCTTATAAATATGTATATATATATATATTGTATATATTTAT